>SNQJ01S0029416.1:51109-111206 GCA_010110895.2 Picea sitchensis | reverse complement strand
TAAATAACAGGTCCATGTTTTTAGGATCTGTGTAACCATTTGTAAAGGCTATAAATGCCTGTTTTGATATCAAACAATGGTTTGATTCTGGATAGAGAAATACTCTTTTTGTACTCAGACTTTCTATGTTAATACAGATCACAGGTTTCTTTCAATTTTGATTGTCAGCTTTTCATCTTTCTTCTGCATTATTATCTGTGTTGTCAAGCTTTGAATGGCTGTTATCCCATTTTTTAGCTCATAGCCTGATAATAAGTCTCTTGATTGTCTCTTAGACCCTGCTTTGCACTGGTTTAGTTACAATTTGTTCTCCACCCACTTTAAATCTACCTGCTGATTAATCAATCTTTGAAAGCACTGTCTATTTGTTTATCATTTTCATGTTTGAATGTTGTAAGATGTATTGAGTTGTCCCATTGATCCACATTCACAAAATACAAAAAAAAACATTCATTTCTTAAGTTACCAAGCACCTCTGGTCTGCAACCACAAAGGGTTTCTTGGAGTGATAACACCTTCGACTTGCTGTCGATTCCTTCGAATTCAACTTTCAGTTGATCCACCTTGACTAGAATTTCACTACAAAGAATATAACAAACCAAAATTCTCCCACTTGTGGTTTTCTTTCCTGAAACCATGAGATCTCTAAAATCTCATTCATAGACCCAGGGAAACAATGCCCATTTCCTCTCTGCACCAAGAGAATTTCACAACACTCACAGTCTTGGTCAAAGAGTCTGTTATGTTTTCCAATGTGTCTACTTTTTCCATTAGCACCTTGTTTCTTTCCACCATGTCTCTCACAAAATGGTATTTTACATCAATGTGCTTAGTCTTAGAATGATAAGCATGGTTTTTTTCCAATAATATTGTGCTCTGACTGTCGCAACTTGTCTTCATATATTTCTACTCAAAATCTATTCCTGAACACAAAATTTGTAGCCATACTACTTATTTACTTCCATGAGCGGCTGCCATGTATTCATATTTTGTTTTTGACAAGGCTACGACCACCTTTCTCTTACTCATCTAGTCGATTGCTCCACCGAACATCTTGAACATATATCCACTAGATGACCTTTGTCTATCCAGATCTCCATCCCAGCCGACATTGACAAAGCCATGTACTGTTGGTTTACATATTTCTCTTCTACTTCTTGGGGTGACCTAGGTTCAGATATGAACAAGTTTCCAACAAAACCCTCTAAAACTATCGACCCTCCTAGTAAACCAGAAGGAAACACAACACAAAGAGTTCCCTACGCAGTCTCACCTGAGATAGTTCTATGGGTGACTGCAATGCTCAAGTGCTTGTAGTTTAGGAATGAGTGGGGATATGGGATTGTATTTTATCTTCTTCTTTCATTAAACTGATTATTCAATCTATTATTCCTAGGATTCATTCATCTGTTAAGCCCATGCATGCGTTCTAATAGATCTAACTCAACCATTCATTCATCCACTCATAAAATAACTACTGAAAGAAGGTAAATATGTAATAAACATCACAGATAACACATTTTTTTACCGTGGTTCACCCCCTCCTAGGATACATCCACAAATATTTGGCTTCTCTGCTCTTTTATTTAGTTTTTTACAAAATACGACAATGCGTGCACTACATCTCCCATCATACAATCATGGAAAGGTTCAATGAACTCTATGAGGAGGAATAGATCACACCAGGGTCCTTAGCCTATGACCTAACCCTCAAAATCTGGCCTACTCGACTCTTCTACAGCTCCAAAGCTTACAAAAATATCAGAACAATAACTGAACTACAATATTCGATCTTGACTAGTATTCGAGTAGAACCGAACCCCCGACCTGAAACTCCTAGGTTCTTATTTATACTACTTTACGGGATTCTAACAGTTAAAATCTTTACCAAAACCCTAACCCTAACATGGTGATGTTTAACTTCCTGCACACCTTTCATGCTGATCCTCTTGCATGCTACTTTTCCTTGCACGTGTTTATTTTTGTGCCAATTGTTCTATTAAAAAATTAGGCCTTTCCCTCCAAAATTGGGTCTTTCCTCAAAATAGGCCTACGCCCAATAGGCCCCCAACACTGACATGTGGTTCATCGTGAGCTACTTAGGTAGTGCACACTCCCTGCACCGCTTCTTCATGTCTTGAGTGCCCTTCAAGCGCTCTGTGATGCCCATTGTCTTATGCCCTTGTTTCAACTCTTGTATGGTAGTGCTAAATCTTTCCTCTTCCTGGTCCCACTGTTGGACCTACTCATGTTCTTACAATGTTGTCCATAACTGCATGACTATGTTGAACCGTTCTTCTGCTGCCCTTGCTTGGTTCTCCATCTCATCTATTTGGAGTACAACTTGTTGTTTTCTTTGTTCTCAGACCTTGGGAGGAGTCGTAGAGTTAAGCCTTTCCTTTATATCCTTAATCTCCTGTTTGTATTGATCAATTGTTTGTGCAATGAGGTTTATCTTCTTCGTTGCTTGCATGTTGTTTGAGATGAAATTGTAAGCCGTTGTTAATCCCTATTCCAATATATCCATGCATTCTTTCTCCTCCTTCTCTGTGGTGACTTGGTCACATGTAATTTGAAGCATATCAGTGACTCCTCTTCCCACCTCCAAGTTTGTTGCATTCGTGCAAACCCTGGACTATAATTTTTGCATGACACTGGCTTGTAACTCATATAATTCCTTTGTAGGTATTTGTGCCATGATCATTTCCACTTAGACTACCTCCTCCAGGGGTTTCTGCGTAGTCTCCTAATCAAATATGATCATTTGACACATTACCATAAAAGTCTCTATGCCTTGGATGATGAACTACACTATCTCTTCACCTTCTTTCTGTGCAGGCGGCCACTATGTATTTTCTTGTTGCTGCGCGGTGGCCTATGGTCCTGCTTGTCTTCTTAGTTGTTGTATGTTTTCATGGACCTCTAATAGATTTTCCATGATTTCTTCCCATTGTGATTCTACAATTATGACTACTTCTTTACCCCTGTCTTGGACCTTGTCTGTGAATATCTCTGCATCATCCTCTGTCAGGGTGATGTTTGGGTCCTCTGTGTCATATTTTCTCTTCTTGTGCGTGTTTTTTTCTTTCATAGGCTTCCTCAGTTTCTGTGAGGGTTGGGCCCCACTTGTTGCACCTTGGGCTCTTCCTTCTGAAACTTGTGCAATATCCTTCTTCCTAGTCTGTGGTCGACTTCCTGTCCTTGTTGTGGTTGGTGTCCTCCTCGATCATTTTGGTACTGTGTTGGTCCCACTTGGTTGACTCTGTGTTGTAGTTGTTCTAGTATTGTAATCTGGGCTACCTTTTCTCACTGACGAGCCTGCTCCATCCTTATCCTTAGGCTTATAGGACTGCTTCGTGCCTATCCTCATGGATTGTTTTTCTACTAGTAGCTTCCACTGCACAATCGATTCTTTGATGATCCAGTCCACTTCCTCTCTCATGACGCAATACTGCATCTTGAGCCATGCCTTCTAGGGATCCCTGGTAGCTTAGATCCATATGTGATGCCTGGATGCCTTGAATTTTTCTATCCCATTTGTCTCCTGCACTACCTCCATTGATATGCGCCACACATTCATTGTGCATTGTTGTATTTCCTCTAGAAGAATTGCAAAAACAATGTTATTTTCTTGCTACGTTTTATTGTCCTTTGCCTTCCAGAGGGACTCGTATCTAGCCACATAACACTTTCCCATCCTGTCTAAAAATGCTGATAATTTTGGCTCCTGTCACCCTCCCAACGCTATCAAGATGATCAACCATGAGTAATGGAACTCAGTTCCATTATCTTTCACATCTCGATAGTCTATTAAGAACTAGTTCAACATGTACGGTGCCCAACTGAACATAACCCCCTTCGCGCACTGCGCAGTTGCTGCAATAATTCCTGTTGGCTCTTCCTCTCTGTGAAATTTCCTCAAACGTTTGAAAGACATCAACTCGTTGGAGAACCTTTTCTCATTGTCATTGATGTCTTTTATGAAATTCCTCTATTTCCCCGAGTGGTGTCGAACTGCGCTTTAACCTGCTCTATTATTTATTTTTCACACTCCTTGTTATATAGGTATTCTTCGGGTTGCACATCGACTGTGGGAAGTCATGTGATCTTGGCAATTTATGCCACATTAATCTGCACCAGTCTATCCATCCATAGGATTCCTCCATGGACACATGCGACTAGGTGTTTGACACATATTCCGACAATCTTACCGCGCCCAAAATGTGGTACATACAATAGGTTCATGATTCCTGAGCTGTACAGCCTCGTTATCCACTACGCAGTCTCCAATATGGGTTTACCTATGGGTCCAATTTCCCCTATGTTTATGAGATAATTTTCCTCAGCCAACTATGGAAACTTGGCTGCATCGTGCACATCGTGGCCGACGTACCTAAGCTTAGGTACCTTTCCCAACATATCATCCATAGTGATGACTACGTCTGGGAGATAGGGGAGTATAATCTCCATGGCATCCTGCGCCTTTCATTTCGGTCCAGCAGCAAATGTGTCTACTTAACTGCATCTTCATCCTATTCCTCCCTTCTATACTCTGGTCAGTTGGTGATGTATTTGACCAACACTTCCTCTTATTCTTGGGATTGTCACGATCCCATTGTTTCCCTGGGATTTGTAGGTGTCTCAAGGTTACGGTGCAGAATTCCGTTCCAAGCCCCAGAGCTCTGACCTATTTCTCCTTGTTGCACTGTGGATGTCTCTTCCTCGACCCATGTCAGGATAATGGATTCTAGGTCCAAGGTGGTAACATCCTCTAGCTCGACCACATTTTCAGGCTGTTGCATTCTTTCCTTACGCCTTTGACCCTACCAAGTAATCTAGATGAACTATCATGGAACACCAAACTTTGTTAGAGTCATCCTCTCTCAAATTCACACACTTTATTTCTCTTGCATAAACTACTAGCTAGGGTACGCACTCTATTTCTTGCTCTGGGCTCAAAAATCACTAAGTGTTGAATAAACACATTCTTTTTGCCTTTTATAGACCCGAACATATTCACTTCTCATTTTTTGCGTGCATTTGCATTGACTGTGATTTTTACTACGTGTTGTCTTTTGTTGTTTGTCGTGGTAATTAGTGTACAAATTTTTCCATTCATTCTTGTGGTATAGTCAACTTGTGCATATTTTTGTGTTTTTCTTTCATTTTCTATTTTTGTATTTCTTTTTCCCTCTTTTTCTCCTTTTTCTATCCTAGCTTCTACTATAGTACACTATATACATGCATTTCTCATTGTGTTGTAACTCTTCAGCATTAGAAGGTCAACTGTCCTTGTACAAATTCAGTCGACTCTCATTGATCATCCCTTTCAATTTTGTTCTTGTCAAATCCCTTAGTTGCATATATCCCCCATTTGTGATAGTATTTACTTCATATGGACCTAGCTAATGCATTCTAAATTTACCAAGATGTTGAAAAAATTTACTGTCATAGAATATAACTAGGTCTCCCTCCTTAAAATTCTTCTTCTTAATATGTTTTTTATGCCAAGCTTTATCTCTTTCTTTCTACACTTCTTGGTAAAATATTGCCAGAATCTTGTCCTCTTCCATTCCATTAATTGATTTAACCTTTCTTGTACTACACCTCTTTCTTTCATGTTGGTAATTGCTGCTACGAGAAATTCTAATGGTACCAATGTTTCCTGCCCATACACCAATCTGAATGGTGTCTCTCCTTTCAACTTCCTACATGTTTTCCTATATTCCCATAGTACTTTTGTTATTTTCAAGTCCCAATCATCCCTGTTGACATTGCATCTCTTTGTCAGAGAATTCTCCAAGATCTTATTGAAGGATTCTACTGTTCCATTTTCCCAAGGGTGGTATGGTGTACTCTTTTGGTGATAGACTTCAAAATCCTCAGTCATAGCCCTGATGGTACTATTGATAAAGTGATTTCCTTGGTCACTCATCAAAATCATTGGAAATCCAAATCTAGTGATCACTTTCTCAAACAAGAACTGTGATGTTGTCTTTTCACTGCAGTCTATGACTGGTGCTGCTTCTTCCCATCTTGTTAAGTATTATGTCACAGTAATGATATATCTATCTCCTGATATTTTTGCTGGTGGATTGATTGGTCCCACAAAGTCTATTTCCCATTTTTCAAATACTTGCAAAGTTACTTGTGGTCTTAGGGCAATATCATCCCTTCTGTTGGGTTTGCCAATCCTCTAACAAACATCACATGTATGAAATATTCATTGGCATATCTATGGATTGTTGGCCACCACAATCCCACGCGTAATACCTTCTGCCCAATAGATTTTCCTACATAGTGTCCTGTAGTTATACCTTCATGAGCTTCTGCCAAAATTCTAGGTCTTTCATGCTATAATACACATCTTCTCAAAATACTATCTGCGCCCATATTATATAAGTGTACTGCAATAAGTTGATAGTCCGCATCTCTAACTACTAGATTATTCTTTTGTGTGGTGCTAAAATCTTGTGGTGCAACCCTTGTACTAAAATATTCAATAATATCAGTGAAATATTCATCAACTATATGTACTAAAAACAACTGTGCATCGGGGAAGTTGTCTTCCAAATGGGTAGTTTCTTCTCCATTAGTTACCTTTGACAGGTGATTAGGTCCTACATTTAGCTTCCTTGGTTTGAATATCACTTCAAAATCAAATTCTTGAAATAACAACATCCATCTACAGATCCTCCTCCCCAACACTGGCTTGTTGACTAGATATTTGAGGGAAGAATGATCTGTGAACATCTTAAAGTGTTTACCCAATAAGTAGTGCCTGAAATTCTAAAGTGCATATACCATGGATAGGCCTTCTCTTTCTGTGGTGTTGTAATTCTTCTTTGATTTTGACAATTTTATGCTTGCAAATGCTATAGGGTGGTCCAAGTCCCCTGCTCCCGGCTACGCCATAATTGCTCCAAGTGCTATGGCTAATGCATCTACATGAACATGAAATGTCTTTTCCCAATCTGGGAATACTAGGATGAGTGTTGTGACCATCCTTTATTTTAAGGTGTCCAATCCTTGTTGATAGTCCTCATTCCACTGAAATCTTGTATCCTTCTTTAACAATTTTTCCATTGGCGTAGTAATCTGCACATTCCCCTTTATAAAATTCATGTAATAGTCTTTATGTCCCAGTGTTTCTTAACTGGCACATTGAATTTGGTGGTGGTAAATTTAAAATGACTGCAATCTTAGCCGAATCCACTAGTAAACCTTGTTTACAAACTATATGTCCCAACAATATTCCAAAAGGTGTCCCAAAAATGCATTTCTTAATATTCAATGATATCTGACATTGCCTGCATCTTTCCAACATTAGCCTTAACACTTCTACATGGTATTTTAACAGACTATAGACAGTCCAATCATCCAGATATACTTCTAGAAACTGATGTATGAATTCCTTAAAAGAAGCTATGACTACTATTGAAAATATGGTTGGTGCATTCTTCAGTCCAAATTGCATGATTGTGTATTGATAGGATCCCCATTATGTAGCAAAAGTAGTCTTATACCTATCTTCTAGAGCTATTTTGATCTGATGGTAACCTGAGAATCCATCTATAAATGAATATGATTCCTGTCCTCCCACATTCTCTATGACTTCATCTGTAAAGGGGTAGGGAAAGGGTCATGTAAAAAACATCATTCAATTTTCTCAAATATACACAGATCCTTACCCCCCCTTGTTTATTTTATTGGACTACCATAGGACTTATCCATTCTGATTCCTCTACTAGTTCTATGATACTAGCTTCCAACATTATGTCAATTTCTACTTTTACTTTATGCTTATACACTGGATTCAGTCTGTAAGTTCTTTGTCTGACAGGTCTTGCCTCAGGTTTGAGAGGTATCTTCATCTCTCCTAGTTATCCTGCTATGCCTTTCATCTCTATAAAGGTTGTTGGGAACATGTCACTATATTTGCGTAGTAACTATGTTATTATTTATGTTGTTTGTTCATCCTAATAGTCTCCAATAATTTCCATTTTAGGGTTATCAGTTGTCCCAATGCTGACTTTCTTCACCTTGATTGGTGTAGAAAATACTTTTGACTCCATATATGGACCTTCCACCTCTCTTTCTCCTTCAATTTTTGTAATCTGAATATTGCGTGGATCATCCTCATCTGGTGCTTCTTCTTCAACATGATAGCATGACAATAGTTCTTTGACAGTCTGTCTGTTTTGTTGTTGATACTCTATCATGATTTCAACCTATGATTCATCAATAAATATTACACCTTTTATCTGTTTCAGTGATGAATCAATGTTGGGGTTCTTATGCTCAAATGATAAAGTTACTACAAAGTTATGTTGTAATTCTATCCATTCTATAGTGCCTCTAAGAATCTCCTAGTCTACATACCAGTTCTATGGGATTCCTTCCAGTGTGTGGATGAAGTGATGAGGCCTTTCTTCTGGTGGTGTCATCCTCTATTGTGTTCTGCACATATCCAAGTGTTATGATAGTATTCCTTTCCCATCATACCTTTGCATTTTATTTCTCCCCTTCTTTGTTCCAAATCTAATGCAAAATATTTGTTTACATTGGTACCAACCCTAAATTGTTTCTTTGTGTGCACCCCATCATCTTGTAGGTGTGGCCTTGAGTGAAATATCTAGGGCTAAAGGCCTCTGATTCTCTAATACTTCCTCTTCATACTTTGTTAGGAATTTCTCTAAGTCATTTACCCCATGAAATATGGGAGGTCCTCTTATCTCTGTACCAACCCATCTTACCACGCGGTATATTCTTGCACACCTTCTTGCGGAAACTTCATGTAATCGTTGTTGCCAATTCTCAAAACCTTTATATGAGTCAGAAGAACATGATGTGATGTTTATCGAGTTGATTACCCCATATGGAGTTGGGTTAACATAATATTCTTCTCACACAATGGTTCTATACAATTGGTTTATTTCCTCCCAATCCAGACAAGTGGGTTCTACAAACCTTTCTCCTTCTGAAGGATCTTATGGTGAAATTAATATACATTCTCTTGATTCAAATTTATTTTCCTTGTCTTCAAGTTGATTATGGCATGGTTATCAAATTCCCAATCTAGTCCAAGCAATGTTGGATAAGGTGTTGTGCCATCTACTATCTCTATTACTTCAAAAGTTGCCTTAGTGTGCACTCCATCCAAATCTATTGTCACACCTTTAAGCCTTCCAATTGGTAAAACACTCCGTTTATTTTCTAATTTCAATTGGACATGTGAATAACCTAATGTGGGTTCCCCCATACACCTCCATGTCTTATTAGGTAACACATTTACTTCAAATACTAAGTCTGATATAATATCACCCATGTTGAAATCTACAATGTTGGAAGTCAGTCTGAATTCTCTACTTGTCCTTCTTCTTAAATGGATATGATTCACTATTTTCTTATCTAATTTTCCGTATTCCTCTGTGCTACATCTTTCTAGAATATTTTGTAATATCTTGATAGATGATGGGTCATTCAATAGTTTAACACGGGAGTATATAATTTTTTTTATGTTACTTACTTTCCCTAGGGGTTGTGCTTCACTGGTATGGTCCATTAAGGAAGGCATCTCATACATAGGAGAGTTCTAATTTTACTACGTAATTGATGTAGATGTAATGTTTTTCTTGAGAAACTCTTGTCTTTCCTCCTTGAATGTTTCCTTTTCTTTTCACGCATCAAACTGCTTATGTGGTTAATATTCTTCTTCACCCATTGGTGTTTCTCTGGATCTTGTCTTACTACGTCAAATCCTATCTTATCTCTTCCACGTGTGACTATATTGATGTTTCTTCCATCATCCTTGTCTTTTGAAGAAATCCACTGAACATTCTGGTTTTTCTATTTCCTTTTTTCTTGGATCTTCCCCAATAGTGTTGTACAGTCTTTTGTATCACGGTCTATTGTGTGATAATGCATACATGTCATGGGTGGAAGTGGAAATTCCCTTGTATAATGTCCTAGATATTGGAATTTGTGGCATACCACTAGACCTCTACCACGTCCAAATCCTCCTCTACCTCTTCCTCCACCTCTATATCTTTCTCGATCTCCTTGCGGTGCATTGTACTGAGGTACATGATTATACTGCGCAGGGTTATACTGTGGCTACACATTGTTACATTGTGGTTGTGTAGTGTTATACTATTGCTGCACATTATTATATGGAGGGAGTACTTAGTTAAACTGAGGTGCAACTTTTCATGTCATCATTTTTGCTTACACCCTATAAGTGTATGAAGTTCTTTCTCTCATCAGCTCCATCGTCCTACAATATTTATCATGATGACCTACTAACTTGAAACAATTGCAGTATGAACTCTTGGGTATTGTATGATACTTCTTCATCATTGGAAAATGATATGGATCATGCCCATGCATTTACAAATATTGCACCATGGTCCTCCTATTGGCAAAAGGTTTGGAACCCCTCTTGCCATGTACTGCGTGAATGTTGGAAATTCATTCTCGTGGTGTCCCTCTGTCCTACATGTGGTACACCAAACAACTTCTCTTTTCTCTTTTCCCTTATTCTGGTTAAGTTGAAATGCTAAGTTCTTCAGATCCTCCTTCATCTCTTCTATTATTGGATATGTCTTTTGATATTGGTTCTCTTCTAATTGTAAGGCTTCCTGTAGATCCACTGCCTGAGTTTGAAATTTTTGATGTCTCAATGGGTATTTCAAATGTGGTAACAGTGAGTTCACAAATAGATGTCTATGTTGCATGTTATTCATGACATATTTTAACTTACCTTTGAGACACTTAAATCTCTGATCAATCTCCCAAACAGACTCACCTAGTTTTTTCCTGATTTCAATCATTTCATTCATGTACTGATCCTCTAAACTAGGCTTTTGAAACTCGTTTATCAATAGTTTTTTCACATTTGCAATAGTCCTTGTTACTCTCGGTGGACTATTTATAGCTAGGATCATGTACCAATCCAGTGCGTGGTCTCTTAGCGTGATAGCTAACTATGCAAGTTTTGTATCCTCATATGTGATCTTCTTTTCTTCCTAGATCTTCTCACAGATGAATAAGTGCTTTTCAGGGTCCTCTGATGCCTCTCCCTGAAATTCTGATAACCTGATCATGGGATCATGTCCTTCCATTTTGAACTATGTTGAACTAATACCTTCATGTAGTGTAGATACTTGATTGTTACTTCCTGAACTGGCTCCTCCAGTTGTTGCTCCTTGTTTAGATATGTTTCCTGCTGTCTTTATTCCACTAAAATTTGGTTGTCTAAATGGTGGTGTTATTTCTGGTGTACTAGTTGCACATTGGGTTATGGGTTCCACACTGACACTGACCTGAATTGGAGTTATGCCTTTTGTTCCTACACTTGGACCTCTTTTCTTCCTTTCATATGTTGCGCATAGGATTTCCTCAATCTTCCTCATCACTTTCTAAGCCCTCTCTATCAGCTACGACTCTCTTCTTTTTATTCATCTTATATTGGTAGGGTACTCCACTGCGTGTGTTTATAGTTGTTTCCATTATCTTCTTTATCTAATCTTCCTCCATCATAATTGGGTCCATGGCCTCCTTATTCTTTCCCTTATCCATTTCTTCCTCCATTTTTCCACCTCTTTTCAGTGCTTCCCCCCTCCCCCCATGCATGTAGGGAAATTTAGTTGTCTTATTCCATGGTCATCACACCATTGTTATACAATAAAATATTAATTGAAGTATACAATGATCCGATATAACTACCTCTAGGTCCCTTCAGAAAATGGTACTCTGTGGCACTATAAAAATTTGCAGTATCTACTGCAAATTTAGTGATAAACTCTGCAACAATACTGTCTAACCAGAAATATACTGTGTGCATAAGTTTGTTGTTAATTTTTTGTAAATGCACGATCTCTACAGGATTCCATTCTAGTTGTCTGATTCAATTTTTTGGGTGGTTTTATTTTAACCTCCATAGCCACTCCTGCAACAAATGTGGGAAATCACAGAAAATACCTCATGCAGGTCGCTAAACACATATTTTTCCAGATATTTGTGCGTTGTTAACTTAGGGTTTCTTTTATCCTTTTGTGAAAACTCAAGTTCATTTGTTTTCAGCCATCTTTCAATATCTACCTTCATTGGATTCCATGTTCTGAACATTCCTTTTTATGCCTTCATTCTTTGCATGCTTCTTCCATGGATCTCGTCCACTCAATCCCATGCAATTCTAGCCGACAATTGAACCATTTTTTGGTTTACTTAATTCTCTTCTACTTCTTGGGCTGACCCAAGTTCAGATATGAACATATTTCCAACAAAACCCTCTAAAACTATCGTCCCTCCTGGTAAATCAGAAGGCAACAAAACACACAGAGTGCACTACGCAGTCTCACCCGAGATAGTTCTATGGGTGACTGCAATGCTCAAGTGCTTGTAGTATAGGAATGAGTGGGGATATGGGATTGTATTTTATCTTCTTCTTACATTAAATTTGTTATTCAATATATTATTTCTAGGATTCATTCATATGTTAAGCCCATGCATTCATTCTAATATATCTAACTAAACCATTTATTCATCCATTCATAAACAAACTACTGAAAAAAGGTAGATATGTAAGAAACATCACATATAACACATGTTTTACTGTGGTTCACCCCCTCCTGGGCTACATCCACAAATATTTGTCTTCTCTTCTCTTTTATTTAGTTTTTTGCAAAATATGGTGTTGCGCGCACTACATCTCCCATCATACAATTATAGAAAGGTTCAATGACTTCTGTGAGGTGGACTAGATCACACTAGGCTCCTCATCCTATGAGATAACCCTGAAAATCTGTTCTACTTGACTCTTCTACAACTCCATAGCTTACAAAAATGCCAAAACAATAACTAAACTACAATAGTCGAGCTTAACTAGTATTCAAGTAGAACCAAACCTAGGATCTTATTTATACTACTTTGCAGGCTTCTAGCTGTTACAATATTTACCAAAACCCTAACCCTAACATGGTTAGGTCTAACTTCCTGTGTGCCTTGCATGATTCTCCTCTTGCATGTTGCTTTTTCTTGCACATGTTTCTTTTCCCGTCAGTTGTTCTTCTCCAAAATTAGGCCTTTCTCTCCAAAATTGGGTCTTTCCTCAAAATAGGCATGCTCCCAACATGTACATTTAATTCATTGTCACCTCTAATTTTTCCTTGGTAACATATAGCATAATATTTTGTGCCACAAAAATACCTGAATACTCTCTTTACAGTTGTCCAATGCCCCTTCCAAGGTGTTTATATGTACCTACTCAACACTCCCATTGCATGTGTTTTGATTACTTGGGTTGGTTGTCATTGATGTCAACCCTTGAAGCAAGTTTGATAGAAAATCTGGTAGCCCCAATATTATGGTTAAGAGACTTTAGTTTGATTGATGTATAATGGTATGAAGTTTAATATGTTCGTAGGTAAGAATATTCTAGATGGATAGTACATGTCATGTCATTTCCAGTGATATGTGGAATGCCACATAACTCCTCTTGGTTAGAGAGTTATGGCCTTGTGAAGATGGAGAACCCTCATGAGTTATCTAGAAGGTCAAAGAAGTCAAAATTATTCTAGAAGCTCCTAGAAGAAGTTGACTAGTCAAGTGAGTGAAACTAGGAGTTAATCATGGGTTAAGTTGTTGCAATAAGAAAATAATTAAAAATAAATTAGTTTCAACTAGAAGTGGAGAATTTACTATTTGTAGCAAAGTGGGTTAGAAGTGGGTTAGCCCTAAAAGAAGCAAATTGGGTTAAGTTGGTTAGAAGGTAACCCCTTGAGGAAGCTACATGGAAGCATAAATAAGAGAGCAAGGCTATCCTATTAGCACCTATTGAACACATTGAATATCTATTATTGTGTAAGGTTTATTGCAGGTACTCATTCATACATCTAAAGTTGCACATAATGGGTGTGGGGTTAACTGGTGTTGTATCCGGTGATGGGATTTTGTCTACATTGATGACCTCTAGCGACTGTCGTTCACTTTCCTACAATTGTATTTGGGATCTGGTCCTAACTCTAGATTTTCTAGCAGTCTAGCTCAGTTCAACTTGTTTGGGTGGTGCCATGGTGGTGAAATTCGATCGTCCACCGAGGTCAGTGGTCTCTGCAGCCTCTGTAAACTTTTCCCTGTGCTTCGTATGCTCTAACGCTCTCTTCCTCTTATAATTTCACAATAGGATTTTGGCTCTCACGTCCTTTCTTTATATGGGCATCATATGAAGCTTGTCGAAGAAACTACCTTTATTACGGACTCAATGAACCTCTATTTCCTTCGTACTTACCATTACTCTGCTTCACTGTCTCTAGTTGGCATGATTAATGCAACGTCCCATCGGTACTTTACGACATTCAATTCCACTTGCCTTCATCATTTAGTACTTATTTTGTCGTCTTTTTATTTACCACTTGTTTTCGTTTTGAACGGATCATTGGCTTTGTCTTCATCGGGTTTGTGTTCCTAAGTGTGTGTGCTCCTTCTCCTTTCGACGCACTATACCTCTATTGGTGTCGTTTGATATCCTACTTTTTTTTTTTAACTACGTGGTGACTTTAAAGTTATGGGTGGTCGACTGTCCTTGTACAACTTCAATCGGCTCCCATTTATCATCCCTTTGAGTTCTTCTCCTCCTAAGTATTTCAATTGTAAAACTCCCCCATCTGTGATAGTTTTTACTTCGTATGGTCCTAACCAGTGCATTCTGAGCTTTCGTGGATGCTAAATGGATTTGTTTTCATACATCAACACTAAGTCTCCTTATTTGAAAGTTTTCTTCTTGTGTATGTCATGCCAAGATTTGTCCCTTGCCTTCTGAACTTGTTGGTGGAACCCTGCTAGGATCCGATCTTCCTCCATGACCAACAACTGATTCAACCTATCTTGTATTGTGCCTCATTCTATCATGTGTGTAATCACTGCTATGCATAGACTGGGTACCAGAAATTCTAATGACATCACTGCTTCTTGTCCATATACCAGTTTGACTGGCATGTGCCCTGTCAAATTTTTGCATGTGGTCCCATTTTCCCACAATACTACTGGTATTTTGAGGTCCCAATCATCCCTGTTGACATTACAGATATTTATTAGTGCATTTTCCAGTATTTTGTTAAATGCTTCTATTGTTCCATTTTCCTATGGGTTATATGGAGTGCTCTTTTGATGGTCGAATTCAAATTATTCAGTCATATCCTTAATAGTGATGTTAATGAAGTGAGTGCCTTGGTCTCTCATCAAAATTCTTGGGCAACCAAACCTAGTGATTATGTGTTCAAATAGAAAATGTGTTTTTGTTTCTTCACTGCAATCCTTCACTGGTGCTGCTTCCGCTCATCTTGTTAGGTATTCTGTCGCAGTGATGATGTACCTTGCTTCTATTCCTTTAGTTGGTTTGTTGATTGGTCACACAAAGACAATTTCCCATTTGTCGAATACCTGCAACATTACCTATGGTTGCAATGGCATCTCGTCCCTTCTATTGGGTTTACCAACCCTCTGATAGACATTGCATCTCTAGAAGTACTCTTTCGAGTCTCTGTGAATGGTTGACCACCATAGTCCTATGCGTAATACCTTCTGTGCAGTAGTTTTTCCTGCGTAATTTCCTCCTACTATTCCCTCATGGGATTTTGCTAAAACCCTCGGTCTTTCATGTTCTAGCACATATCTTCGCAAGATGCTATCTGCGCCCATCTTGTATAAGTGTCCTATGATCAACTGATAGTCTGCAGCCTAGAATAATGGGTTTTTCCTCTGCGTGGTGTTATATTCCTATGGCACAGTACTTGTACTCAAGTACTAAATGATATTTGCAAAGTATTCATCCACAAACTGGACTAAAAATAAATGTGCGTCTGGAAAGACGTCCTCTAGATTTGTAGTTTCTTCTTCGTTCATGACCCTTGATAGGTGGTTAGGTCCTGCATTCAACTTTCTCGGCTTGACTATTACCTCAAAACCAACTCTTGAAAAAATAATAATCATTGATAGATTCTCCCCCCTAACACTGGCTTGTTGACTAGGTATTTAAGGGCTGAGTGATCTGTGAACATCTTAAAATCTTTTCCCAATAAGTAGTGTCTAAATTTCTACAATGCGTAGACCATATCTAGACCTTCCCTCTCTGTAGTGTTATAGTTTTGTTTTGGTTCTGATATATTTCTGCTCGCAAACACTATAGGGTGATCCAAGTTTCCCACTCCCGGCTGTGCCAAGATAACTCCAAGTGCTATGGCTGATGCATCTATATGTACATGGAATGTCTTCTCCCAGTCTAGAAATACTAGTATTGGCATTGTGACCATATTTTCTTTCAGTGTATCGAGACCGTGTTTACAATCTTCATTCCACTGAAACTTTGTATCTTTCCTTAAAATTTTCTCCATTGGCGTGTTAATTTGCACATACCCTTTAATAAAATTTGTGTAGTATCATGTGTGTCCCAGTGTCGCTCTTAGTTGACGAACTGTCTTTGGTGGTGGCAAGTTAACAATTACTGCAATATTTGCAGGATCTACTAGTAAGCCTTTTTTGCATACTATATGGCCCAATAGTATCCCAAACAGTGTTTCAAATATACATTTCTTGATGTTTAGTGATATATGGCACTGGCTGCATCTTTCCAACATCAGCCACAAGACCTCTACATGGTATTTCAACGGACTATAGACTGTCCAATCGTCCAAGTATACCTCTATAAATTGGTGGATAAATTCTTTAAATGCAGCGATGAGTACTCTTGAAAATATTGCTGGTGCATTCTTCAGTCCAAATGACATGACTGTGTACTGGTAGGATCCCCATTCTGTAGCAAACATGGTCTTGTATCTATCTTCCTGTGCTATCTTGATATGGTGGTAGCCTGAGAATCCATTGGTGAATGAGTAAACTCCATGCCCTCCTACGTTCTCCAACACTTCATCCATGAAAGGTGTAGGGAATAGGTCGTGTAGGCATGCCTCATTCAACTTCCTTAAGTCAACGCATATCCTTATCGCACCTTGTTTTTTCTTCCTGAGCTACCATTGGGATTATCCATTCCGATTCTTCCACAGTTTCTATGATTCTGACTTCGATCATTCTATCGATCTCGGCTTTAACTTTCTTCTTATATCTCAGGTTTAGTCTGTATGGTCATTTTCTGATCGGTCTTGCTTCAACTCTGAGTGGTATCTTCATTTCTCCTAGCTCCCCACTATACCCTTCATTTCTGTAAATGTTGTGGGAAACACGTCATTGTACTTGCACAATAACTCTGTTATGATTTCTACTATTTTCTCATCCTAGTAGTCTCAAGTGTTGGCCATTTTGGGATTCTCCATTGTCCCAATTTTAACTTTCTTCACCTTGATCGGCACTGCAATTACTTCTTATTATAGAGGTGGACCTTCTACTTCTCTTTTTCCTTCTTCTTCCTCGATTTGAATATCGCGTGGATTGTCTTCATCTGGTGCTTCTTCCTTCACATGGTAGCATGACAACCGTTCTTTTATTGTCTGTATGTTCCACTGTCGTTCTTCTGTTATGATTTTGACTTCTAGTTCTGTGATGAATATCACCCCTCTTATCTGCTTAAGTGTTGTATCTATGTTGGGGTTATCATGCTCGAATGAGAAAGTGACTATAAAATTATGTTGTAGTACTGTCCAATTCAAAGTTCCTTTGCGCAGTTCCTAGTCTGTATATCAGTTTGTTGGTATGCCTTCTAAGGTGTGTACAAAATGATGAGGCCATTCCTCTGGGGCTGTCATATTCCACAACGTTTTGCACTTCTCCAAGTGTTCCATTGGTGCCCCCCGTCCATCGTAATTATTCTTCTTGTTTCTTTTTTGTTTTGTGCCAAACCTTATGCACAATAACCTCTTACATAGGTACCAATCCGTGATTGTTTCTTTGTGTGCGCCCCACCATCTTGCAGGTGTAGCCTTGAGTGCTATATTGAGTGCTAAGAATATATGATTTTATAACACTTCATCCTCATACTGTGCCACGAATACTTCTAGATCATTCACTCCATGGAAACTGGGTGGTTCCCTTATCTCCGTGCCTACCCATATCACTGCGTGGTCTATTTAGGTGCACCTTCTTGTGGAAACTTCGTGTAGCCTTTGTTGCCAGTTCTCTAAACCTGTATCTGAGTCTGTCGCACATGAATTAATGCTTTGCCGACTGAGTATCCCATCTGCAGTTGGGTTTACGTAATCCTCATCGCGCACAGTTGTTCTGTAAAACTGGATAATTTCCTCCAAGTCTAAACAAGTATGTTCTACAAACCTCTCCTCTTCTGATGGGTCAAATGGTGCAATGACCCTATATTCCCCTGACTCAAATGCCATTTTTTTGTGTCTTTAAATTGATTATGGCTTGGTTATCAAACTCCCAATCCAAGCCAAGCAATGTTGGATATGGTGTTGTGTTTTGAACTATTTCAATCACTTCGAAGTTTGCTTTAGGGCACAGTCCATCGAGGTCTACTGTCACTCCTTTTAGTCTACCAATTGGTAGGACTCTGTGTTGGTTTTCTAGTTTCAGTTGAACAGGTGAATATCCTAATGTGGGTTCTCCCATACATTTCCATGTCTTCTTTGGTAATACATTGAATTCATATCCTAGATCTAGTATGGTATCTCACATGTTTAAATCTTCGATGTTGGAATTCAGCCTGAACTCCCTACTTCTTCTTCTCCTTGTATGTAGGTGATTGATTGTTTTTTGTTCTAATTTTGCTTCTGTCTCTATGCTACATTTTTCTAATCTATTTTTCAATATTTTGATAGGGGATGGATCATTCAATAATTTTACACATGATTGCAAAAAGCCTTTGATTGTAATTACTTGTCCCATAGGATGAATTTCTTTGGTATGGGCCAATGATGGAGGCATATCGTGCTCTAGTTCTCCCCTTATTTGCTTCTCAGTCGAAGTCGATGCAGTGTCTTGCTTCACGAATTATTGTCTGGATTGTTGAAATATTTCCTTCTCGTTCTACATGTCGAACTATCTCCTTGGTTCAACATTCTTCTTCATCCACTGGTGTTGTACAGGCTCTTGTCGGGATGCGTCATTTCATGTGTTAGATCCTCCACATGTAACTATGTTGATGTTCCATCCTTCATCCCTTGCCTCAGCTGAAATCCATTGAACATTCTAGTTTTTTTTATTCCTCTTTTCCTAGATCTTTCCTAGTAGCGTAGGGCATTCTTTCGTGTCATGATACGATGCGCAACAATACATGCAAGTTGCTGGTGGAAGTGGACATTCCTTTGCATAATGTTCCGGTTGTTGATAGTTGTGACATACCACTGGTCCTCTACCTCTTCCGAAGCCTCTTCTCGCTCTTCCTCCACGTCTGTATCTAGGTCGATCTCTTCTTGATGCGTTGTATGAAGGCGCCTGACTATATTGCACGTTATTGTATTGAGGTTGCACTGTGTTGTACTGTGGCTGCGCGGTATTGTATAGTTGTTGCGCAATATTATATTGCTGCTACATAGTGTTGTATGGGGATGGAACTTGGTTAAATTGTGGTGCATATTTCCCAGTCATCATTTCTACCTGCACCCTATATGCATCTTATGTTCTATATCGCATCAAATCCATAGTTATACAATCTTTTTCATCATGACCCACTGACTTGCAAAAGTTGCAATATGAACTCTTTGGGATTGTCTGGTATTTATGCATCATTGGGAAATGATATGGATCGTGGCCCAAACTCTTACATATTTCGCACCATAATCCTCCTGTTGGTAATCAATTTGGCATTGCTGCTGCCATATACTGTGCGAATCTTGGACATTCATTCTTGTGGTGTCCTTATGACTTGCATGTGGTACACCAGATGACTTCGCATTTGTCCTTTCTTTTGTTCTGGTTTAGGATGAACGTTAAGTTCTTCAAATCCTCCTTCATTTCTTCGATGGCTGGATTTGTTCGCTGATATTGGTTTTCTTCCAGTTGCAGGGCTTCCTGAAGAGCCTTTGCTTGTGTTTGAAACTTTTGTTGTCGTAATGGGTATTTTAAGTGTGGTAGCAGTGAATTGACGAACAGGTTCCTGTGCTGCATATTGGTCATGAGATATTTAAAATTTCCTTTCAGTCGCTTGAATCTATGGTCAATCTCCTGTATAGATTCTCCCATTTTCTGTCTAATTTATATAATCTGGTTCATATATTGATCTTCTGAACTTATCTTTTGGAACTCATTTATCAATAATTTCTTGATATCCAGAATCATTCTGGTTATCCCTGGTGGATTGTTTGTAGCTAAACTCATATACCAATCCATTGCGCAATCCCTTCATGTATTCGATAGCTGTGCAAGTTTAGTATCTTCATCCATTATATGTTTTTCTTCCCAGATCTTCTCATAGATGAATAAATGTTTTTTCAGGTCCTCCAATGCTTCTCCTTTGAATTATGGTAACCTGATAGTGGGATCGTGTCCTGCCATCCTAAACACAGAACTACGACCTCTGTATGGTGTAGATACTTGACTAGTGCTACCTGAACTGGCTCCTCCAGTTGTTGTGCCTTGTGTAGATGTAGTTCCCACTATCTGTCTTCTCCCGAAATTCGGTTGTCTAAACGATGGTGTTCTCTTTGGTGTATTAGTCGCACATGGGTTTATGGGTTCCACACTTATATTAATATGGATAGGATTGTTACCTTATATTCCTGCTCTTGGACCTCTTGTCTTCTTCTCATATGTTTCATGCAAGATTTCCTCAATCTACTCCACAACCCGAAGATCCTCTACCTCTTCTTCATCGCTCGCCAAGCCTTCCCTCGCGGCTACGACTCTCTTCTTGGTATTCACCTTTTATTGGTAGGGTACTCCACTATGCGTCTTTCCATCTGTCATCATGATATTCTTGACCTGGTCGTCGTCCATCATGATTGGGTCCAAGGGTTCCTCCTTATTTCCATTATCCATTCCTCCTTTCGTTTCTCCTTCCATTTATCCTCTTTTTGTCAGTGCTTCTCCCCTCCACCCATGCACATAGGGAAGTTTAACTATTTGACTCCATTGTCATTACCCCTTTGTTGTGTAGCAATATATTAATAAAAGTATACAAATATCTAATATACCTTCCTCATGGACCTCGTAGAAACTCTTGCTTCGATGCGCTATACGACTTCACTGTATCTACTACAAATTTAGTTATAAATCCTTCTACAACACTGTCGAGCCAAAAATCTACTGCACGGGTGAATTTGTTGTTCACCTGCTATAACTGCTCAATCTGTACTGGGTTCCACTCTAAATGTCGGATCTATCTCATTGCGTGGTTATCCTTCAACCTTAATATCCACTCCTACAATAAGTGTGGAAAATCATAGAAAAAGACTTCATGCAAATCAGTAAACACATATTTCTCAAGATATTTGTGCAGTGTTACTCTAGGGTTTCTATTATCTTTCTGTGAAAACTCCAACTCATTTGTCTTTAGCTAGATTTTGATCTCTACTTTCGTGGGATTCAATGGTCTCAACGCCCCCTTCTAGCGGCTCATTCTTTTCTCCTTCTCATCGTCTGTTTCAGTATTCTCTTGACCCCCCTTTCTCAGATCTTACATATCTTTTAATAGATCTTCAACAGATCCCATCTACTCAATCCTCTATTGTTCCAACCAATGACAACAAAACCATTTTTTGGTTACTATTTATCTATTTGATTTTGTATATTTAACTTGTTTGACCCAGGGTTCATGTCTACTAGGGTTCCAACAAAACCTCTAAAACTATCGACCCTCCTGGTAAACTAGAAGGCAACGCAACGCATAGAGTGCACTGCACAATCTAACCCGAGAAAGTAAGTCTTAATGGGTGGCTGCAATACTCATGCATTTTCAGCCCAGGGTTGAGATGGGATATGAGAAATGTGCACTGAGAGTTCTATTTTAACTTATTAACACAATAAACTGTCATTCACGATTATGCATGAAATTAATCAACTCATTCATTTTAGTACATCAACAACTACTGGAAATAGTAAAGAAACACATGCATTCAATCACATAACACAGGTTTTACCGTGGTTCACCCCCCTTAGGTTACATCCACAAATATATGGCTCTCAAGCTCTTTTATTCTAGCAGTTCCAAAACTACAGTGCCACATGCTTTACAACTCTTCTCAGTCAGGTCGAGATCTATTGTGAGGCGGACTAGATTGCATCAGGATCCTCAGCCTATGATCTAACCCTCAATATCCACCCTCCTTCCTACAATATAGCCCTCAAGATTCACCCTACTTACTCCCCTCCAACTCAATATCTTACAAAATTAGGTCGTATAGAAAAATATTACAACTAACTATTAAAATAGGACTCCTCCTCTAGGCTCTTTGTATCCCATCCGACTCTCATCTCTATTTCCTTACCAGCCTCTTCTTTTTTATGAGACCTAGGTATCCATATTTATATGTTTCTGGCTTGCTAGCCATTACAATGTATTGCAAAAACCCTAAACCTAACGTCGTTAGGTCTTCCATGCATGTGGGTGTGCTGCTCTTCCTTCCAGCTATCGCTTACCCCTTGCATGCCTTCTCTCCCAAAATATCCTTTCTTTTCTCTTTGACATGCTTCCAACAAAGTGTTATCAGTATCTCAAAGAATCCAGTGATGCACTCCAAGATGAATCACATTCCAATCAAGTATCACTTTCTATGAGAATAGGTTGTAGAGAAAAAAGTCACAGTTGAATATGTTGGAACAAAAGAACAAGTTGAAGATATATTCACAAAACCTCTTCCAAGGGAAGCTTTTGAGTATCTTCGCTAGAGACTCAGAGTAATTTCTACTCCAAAATGAATTATTTTGAATGCTTATCTTATATGTATTTTATTTACACAAGGAAGCACCATACAGAAGAAACATTAGGTTGGGGGAGGAGGTTCAGGAAGAGTTCAATTAGGGGGAGAAGCCCCAAGGACAGTTCGGTTAGGGGGAGTAGGCCCAGATGGGAAGTTACCTTTTCCATTGATGTAAAAGGGGGAGATATTCATCATATTTAGGACAGAGAGTTAGATTCTTGGAGAGAGAGAATAGATGCATGCTTCCACGGGGAGCAATGGTCACAGGGGGAGCATAAGAAATATGACTCCAATATTGCAACAAAGTGAAATGGGGGAGATTGTTTATTACTTGGGTTGGTTTTCATTGTTGTCAACAAAGTGAAATGGGGGAGATTGTTTATTACTTGGGTTGGTTTTCATTGTTGTCAACCCTTGAAGCAAGTCTGATAGAAAATTTCGGTAGCTCCAAAAGTATGGTTAAGAGAATTCATTTTGATTGATGTATAATGGTATGAAGTTTAATTTATTTGTAGGTAAGACTATTCTAGATGGATAGTACATGTCAATCCATTTTAGGTGATATGTGGAACAACACATAACTCCTCACGGTTAGAGAGTTATGGCCTTGTGAAGTTGGAGAACCCTTGTGAGTTATCTAGAAGGTCAAAGAAGTCAAAATTATTCTAGAAGCTCATGGAAGAAGCTGATTAGTCAAGTGAGTGAAACTAGGAGTTAATCATGGGTTAAGTTGTTGCAATAAGAAAATAATTAAAAATAAATTAGTTGCAACTAGAAGTGGAGAATTTACTATTTGTAGCAAAGTGGGTTAGAAGTGGACAAGTGGTTAGAAGTGGATTAGCCCTAAAATAAGGAAATTGGGTTAAGTTGGTTAGAAGGTAACCCCTTGAGGAAGCTACATGGAAGTATAAATAAGAGAGAAATGATCTCCTATTAGCACCTATTGATCACATTGAATATCTATTATTGTGTAAGGTTTATTGTAGGTACTCATTGATATATCTGAATTTGCGCAAGTATGAGGTAGCATGAAGGGTTGATGGCGAAAGTTTCAGAGTTTCATACATATTGAAAAAACCCTAGTTTTTGAGGTGTACGTGGGCTATAGTGGAGAAGGGCATGTATGTATGTGGGATAGTAGTATAATAGGACTTGTACATGAGGGTAAAGACTAAAAAATTGAGAAGATGAAGATGTTGGGTCTCTAGAGTCTGAAAGAAAGCTCTCAGGAAGGTCTACAATGATCAGGTACATCAAATCTATCTATTGGTTCAAAAGGTATGTCTTATTTCTATGAGTAGTTGAATTTTTTTTGTCTATATGAGAAATGGTTATGGGGGTTTGGGTATTTTCCCTAAAGAGATTAGTGGTTGCATTGGAATTTTTGTATAAGTTAGATCTACAAAAATACAGTGATGGTATAATCAATATTTATCATTGATACAGATTGTAAGTGTTGAGGCACATCTTGTATTTCTTGGCATATGGTTAAGGGTTTTTTTGATACATGGTTGAGAGATTGTATTTATGAAGTGGTTGATGTATTGAGAGGTTTTATATCACAAAGGGTTTGATGTCTATTTCATGTAAGGGTTATTATACTTGTTCATGATTACACACACTTGTATGGCACATGACTAAGAGAGATATGGATGCTTTGGGTGAAGGATATCTATGAGGATGTATTCATAGGGAACAATTATTGTCTGGACACAGTGACAGATTGTAGGTTGATGTGACAGAGGCTGCATAGGGTCAGAACTTTTCAAAAGAGAGAAAACCCTAGTTTTTAGAAGGCATATGCAGCCTGTAGAATAGTTAGGTCACACACATATGTGGGTTGTAGTATAGATAGGGCACGTACATACATGTGTTGCAAAATATATAGGTCATGTATCTATTATTTTTTTGTTGGTACTTCAATACAAGTACATGATGATTACAGGGAAGTGGTATAGGTGGGCCATAAGTTAGTGGAACACATTGGTACATGTTTATAGTGGTATATCTCACTGTGACAATGTGATAATGGTTTCTTCATTTGAAATTTATATTTCAAGGCGACAAGAAAGGTCAAGGATAGGTGGTTTTAGCCACCTTCTGGTTGTATCCAAACAACATATGGGTTTGTAGCCTCCTTCTAGTTGTAGCCATAGAATTGGGGAGTTATATATTCCCTCAGGTTGTTGCTTGAAAATATAGGGGGTCAGAGCCTCCTTCTAGTTGTAGCTAGAGAACAAAGGAATTTGGTGTTTCCAATGAATGTAATTCTTAAATACATATAAGAAAACACATTATGTGGTTTTTTCCCGCATTGGGTTTCCACGCAAAGATACCGGTGTACTGTGTATGTGTATGATTGTTCATTTGTTCATGGTTTATTTACTCTACACTTATTGGATGGTAATGCTATATTGATCATAAGCATAAATAAGACTTTCATACTATGGTTAAAAGGATTAAAAATATCTATTATTGATTCACCCCCCCTCTCAGTAATCCAACAATGGGAAATGTTTGGTTGAGTGCATACCATTGCATGCATTATAATAAAAATAACACTTGCATAGGGAACACATGCCATGCCCTCTATTTCCTCATGTGTCCTTGGACACTATTCAATAATTAGCCTTTATCCCATAGGAATAAACACCTTCACAGGTTTTCAATCTTGCATGTTAAACGTTTCAAGACTTTTTCAATATACTTCTTCTGGTTCAACCATAACTTTCTAGTTTCTTGATCTCTCTTGATATCCATTCACATAATGAAGTTTGTTGCACTGAGATATTTTATGTCTGACTTGGAGGATAATTTATTCTTCACCTCCTTTATTGTGTTCATGATGTTTCCAATTAGCAACATGTCGTCAAAATACACTGCTACATATATGAAATGCCCACCTTCTCCTTTGGAATATGTGAAATGATCAAATTTTCTTCTCACAAACCCCAAAATAAGGATGTATGTGTTGAAATTTCAGTACCACATCCTTGGTGATATATTTAGACCATAAAGGGATCTTTTCAATTTGCACACAAAATATTTATTTCTCTTTACTACAAATCCTTCAGGATGTTTCATGTAGATTTCTTCTTCCAGGTCCCTATGTAGGAATGTTGTCTTTATGTCCATCTATTCTATTTCTAGATAAAATGTTGTAGCCAGACACATTAGTACTCTAATGGAGGTTAATTTTGCAACAGAGGAAAAAATATCTCCAAAGCTGACTCCATCGACTTGGGAATATCCTTTCGCTACCAGTCAACCTTTGAATTTATCGACTTGACCTGTTGCATTCATCTTCTTCTTGAATACCCATTTTATATCGACAAGATTTCTTCCTCTAGGTAATTCAACTAAGTCCCATGTCTCATTCGTGCAAGGATTCCATCTCTTTGACCATGGCGTCCTTCTAGATTTTTCCCTCTGCTAACTCGATTGCCTCCTCAACCGACTTGGGCTCATCGTTGGTCAAAGTTAACACAAATGTGGAATGAAAGTCAGGCAGACTATACCGTTCTACTAGTTTTCTTACTCGTTATGACCTCCTTACAACCGTGGTTATTTTTTAACTCTTCTTTTGATTTAGTCAACTCATATGAATCATCATCTTCGTTCCTCAGTTCAAACTGTACCTTCTCTGGATTATTCTTTTTTGGAACATTTTCTTCATGCTTAGAATTTCTTCCGAATTCTCTGAAGACCACATCTAGACTGTACACTATTTTCCTTGATGCAGGGTACCGAAGTTTATATCCTTTCATTCCTTCTTGGTATCCAATGAAAACACACTTAACTTCCTTCTTGTCCAAGTTGCTCCTCTTATCCTTAGGAACATAAACAAATGCATCACAACCAAATACTTTGAGATGTGTGAATAAAGTCTTCTTACCAAACCATACACCATGTTGATTTGTTTCAACTAGCACTGATGAAGGAGATATATTCAATAGATATTTTGTAGTGTCAACTACCTCTACCCAGAATTCTTGTGTGATCCCAACACCACTGAGCATGCTCCTTGCCTTGTCCATCAATGTTCTCTTCATTCTCTCAACAACTCCATTTTTTTTTGGCGTATATGTTGTGGTATTTTGGTATGCTATGACACGCTTCTTGTAGAACTAATCAAATTATTTTCCATAGAATTCACCACTGTTGCTATTTCTCAGCACCTTAATCTTCTTATATGTCTAGTTTTGTACAAGAGGTTTAAACTCTTTGAATTTCTCGAAAACCTCTTATTTCTTCCTATGGAAGTATATCCATGTATTCCTGAAAAATCATCTATGTAGGAGACATAATACAAGGATCCACCAAGTGAATGTTGGATTATGTTGTCATTGATGCCAATGGTTTGTCATTGATGCCAATGGTTTGATTACTTGGGAGATTGTTGGATCATATGTCATTGATGTAAATGGTTTGGTTTGATTGTTGGATCATATGTCATTGATGTAAATGGTTTGGTTTGATTGATGTCATTGGTTGATGTCAAGTAATTTATTTGATATGATTCCTCTATGAGAATGTTATATGTCCAAGTGGAAACCAATCATGCAAAGGTAAACAAATGGATGAACTCCAAAGTGGTCCCCTTATATGGTATTCCTCACTAGAAGACGCTTTTTGAGTTATCCTAGAAGAATGGGTTGGAGGACCCATGCTCTCATTATTGTATTATCATGATTGATAAGGTTTAAATATGGATGAACTCCAAAGTGGTCTCCCTTATGGTGAAAGCCCTCACAGAAGACGCTTTTAATGGATTGAGTTATCCTAGAAGAATGGTTGGAGGACCCATGCTTGTATGATGAATAATGAGATTAAGATCAAGGAAATTGTTAGAAACTATCCTAGATGGATAGTACTTGTCATGCCATTTCTGGTGGTATGTAGAATGTCACATAACTCCTCCCGGTTTGAGAGTTATGGCCTTAATGGGTTGAAGGACCAAGATGAAGGCTTGAAGCCCCCAAAGTCAAGAAGTCAAAGTGACCTAAAAGAAGAAATGATAAAATAAGGTGACAAAATCAAGAAGAATATTTATGAAAATGGTTAACCCTAAAAATAAGGAAAAATAGGTTAAGGACCTAGAAATGGTTTAATATTATTTATTCAAGGTGGATTATTTAAATAATCAAGAGAAGTGACAAAAATCAAATAAACATAAAGTAAGGTGACAAAATCAAGAAGGAATATTTATGGAAAAATGGTTAACCCTAAAATATGGAAAATAGGTCAAGTGACCTAGAAATGAGTAAATATTATTTCAATAATAATAATTTTAATGGAGAAATTCATGGACCCAACCCTAAAATAAGGAAAGTGGGGCCAAGTGACCTAGAATATGTTTTTAAGGAAGCTACTTGGAGAGTATAAATAAGAGGAAAGGCCTTCATTTGAATCACACTTGGAGCATATTGAATATCTATATGTGTTTGAGGTTTACCAATGATATCTTAGCCAAATTCTGAGGGAAAGTGAAGAAAAGAAGGTCAATGCAAGGAAGGATAAATTCCCTTTGAAGGTGCTTTCATGGTATGTTATTTTCGTGTCATCTCACCATTTTCGCTATAATCCTTTTTTCTCTATAATGATTAAGATCCCAAATTATGCAAGTGAGAAAACATATCCAAGTATCTGTGGATCAAAATTAATCTTGTGGTCATTGTATATTTGGAGTTAAACTCTATGAAAAATAGGGTTTGTATTCCTAAAACTAGTCAAAATCGTGTTTCTGTAAAAACATCATAACTTCTTCATAACAGATCCAAATTCAAAGTTGGAGACAAAATGTGTCGGTTAGGGGTAAAGGTTGTAGTATTCTATGTAATGCTTTCAGACCATTTCATCAAACATTTTGTGTGGGCACCTCTACAAGGACGTTCTCTAGAATAAGCCATAATTCAACAAGGTATGCCATTTTGCTATAACCCTTTATGAGAGGTTCCAAGTTGTGCCAATTTTGGAGAAATTGCATAAAACACACCGAAGAACATTGTGTATCAGTTTCAGATCTTATACATTACGTTCAAAGTTATGATTACTCAAGTTAGGGTTGTTGACTAATCCAAACTAGGCATGGGAGACTAAAGAAAAGTTTGATGAAAATGCTAGTCCAAGGTCGCTAAAGTTAAGGAAGGTTTGGCAGTATGTGATCATATACACCGTGCCCATTTCTACGTAGCTACAAATCAGATTTTGATGATGAAATTACAGGGATTTTATTGAGGTACATGTTGAGTACATGGTTGAGACAAGAAGTTGATGAGTTGGCACATACATGAGGTGTATAGTTGATGATGTTGGTACATATTGATGAGTCACTGTTGATGAGTTGACACATGATTGGTATATACTTCTGGTACATGGTTGACGCACTTGTTTATGGTACAGGTTGATTACAGTTGTCAAGTACGTTGGTGCATGGTTGATGCTCTTGTTTATGGTACGTGTTGATCACAACTGCTGAGATTGTTGCTCATTCAACAGCAGAGAATGCAAGATGAGTGTTGTATATAGAGCCGGTGTTCTTGTATAGTTTCTTACTCTATCTGGGCCATTGCTGATAAAACCCCAAGGATTGTAGTCCTGAATAAAAAAATTGTACATACATCTTGTTTCGTGTTCATTGTGGTGATGACTCGCTGATGATATATTACTGATATATGCTGTTGATATGCGCCCTCACATCTAACCGTTATAAATGAAACAATGGGTAATGAATAAACAAGTTGAATGCTAATTGATGAGTTTTTGTGCAAGAGGGAAGTTTTAAAAGAGTCCACACCTATTCACCCCCAAGTGTGGTAGGTGTGTCCAACAATTGGTATCAGAAATGGTTTCACTACAAGCCTTTAACAATAAGCTTGAAGGAGATCCATAGACACACAATGGATGATAGTTCCAACTCTTGATGAGGGAAACCGAATTCTAATTTGGAGAATAGAGATGAGAGTGTATTTGAAGACAATGGGAGCTGTTATTTGGAAGGCAACCATCGATGGATATGTTCCGCTGAAGAACAAGTCAAACTTTGCAGCTCCAAGGGAAGGAAAGCGGCCAAATGATGCATTGGCTCTCAAGACAATTCCTTAGTGGACTCTCAAGCCCTATCAAAGAGAGCATGGGACAATGCACTGCCAAGGATCTATGGCTAAAGCTAGAGGGAGACAAATCAATTCAAAGAAGAGAAAGAAGAAGAAATTGAAGACCACTCCATCAAGATCATCAAAGGTAAAGAATCATCAAAAACTCTTTGAATGCATTATTTCTAAACGTGATAATAGCACAAAGGAAGATCTTGAAGACATTTCCCAAATAAAAAGAAAAGAAGTATGTGTTGATATTGGCAAAAAGGAAGATCATGAGGATATTTCTCAAATGAAGGTAAAGAACACTCTAAAGCCCTTTGAATGCAAATGATGATGATGATGATGACTTTTCTGCCAAGTGAAGAATAAGATGTAGATATAGTTTGTGTAAAGTTTGGATGGTATTTATCCCATGAAAAGAATAAAGGAATCTATTAAAACTCAAAAGGAAATTGAAGAGGGAATATACATGTATAGGGAGTGATCATTTTTTATACACTATAACTATCTTTCTCGATAACACTAAGAAGTTTCTTAGGAGGAGTCAAAGGCACATCTTGAAGTTGTAAAGGGAATGCTCAAAGAACAAGAAGAGAGTTCTAAATTATAAGAAAGGAAGAAGAGATCACAAGACTAAAAGAATGGAAAAGAAGACATGAATATAGATGATGAGATTAGTAAAAGCTTTGAAACCATTGTCCATCTCAAGACAATAAATTGAAGAAGCCAAAAGAATAGAGGAACCATTGAAGATCCAAACAATGAAAAGGAAGAGTCATGTTGTAAGTTAGAAGCTGAAATTGTTGGACCTTAGAAAGAAGGTGGAAAACAAACAAATTCCTGAATAGCTCACTAATCTTGGATGAGATCTTGGAAAAATCAAAGATCATCATGTGATAAATCATGTCTTGATACAAGGTTAAGATACACATGCTGAAGCAAGCACCCTAAAGAAGCATAAGTAAATATATCAAAGAAGGAAGATAATGTTGCAAAGAAACCATCTACACAAGGAAAAGAAAATTTCAAAAGAATAAAGCAATGTTACACTGCTAGTTATTCTTGGGACACCAAAGCAAAGGTATGAAAGTATTTTCATGGGCATTGCTATTCATGTAATGAATATGGTCATCACAAAGCTTTGAATGTAGATCTTATGAAAGAAGATATAATAGAAGAATCTATAACACCACAAGATGTTGGAGATGTGATCAAATAAGACATATTTCCTCGTTTCATCGTAACTCTATGAGATGCTACGTACCGTAGGTGGATTTTGGCCACACCCCACGAAAGGGCCGGAAACACAAGAAGAAAGTCGCATGATGAGGACTTCCACATACATGGCTAAAGAAGGAAATGAAGTAATAAAGGAGACATCTTTGAAAAGATGGATACCTAGAGCTCAAGTTCTGAAGAGAAGGGTCATCTACGTATGGGTGAAGAAGACAGAGCAACCAGATTTGGATGAAATACTGAAGGGAAGTACAAAAGTATCATCTAATGAGGCACACGTGCATAGCAGACAGCTTGTGTACACACATTCTGAACTTGAATAGTTCATGTACACACGCACTCATTTTGTGCAGCAGGTTGTGTGTCTTTTGTAAAGCCTTGGGAAAAGGCAAATGCACATGGTTTGGAGTTTGATGTGATGGTATAACTTCTGTTATGGGGTCTGACATGGTTTTTTGCAGGGTTTGACATTGTTTGTTCTGACACTATTTGTTGCAGTTTCAAGTGTTCATCTATTGGATTATGGAAAACAAAATCTTGGGTGCATGACACTAAACCAAGAGTATGGATTAATGTTGATCTATTGATGTACATGGTTGGTACTTTTTGAAGTTTCATTATATCTTATGATGTATTATTGGAATCATATGGTGCATTGTTGGATATCATGGTGCATGCATTTTCATGTGGATGGGCTACACATTGCATTACGTAGATTGATAGTCATTGTGTACATAATTGGGAATCTTAGCTTATTGATTTACGGCTGATATACTTGATTGGTAAGTAATGATGTATGATGGTACATTCATGGATGGTATTTGTTAGCATATTGATAGATGCACATTGTTTGGCATGTTGGTAGATGCACATGTTGGCATATGGTGGATACATTTCACAATGATGATATCTTTTGGCATTGTTGATGCGGCTTGGTTGATGTACATGGGTGTTATGCATGGTGGGCACATTTTGGTACATGATTTACTTTGTGGATATATTGTTTATGATTCTCTATTTCATTCATGACATATCTTTGTTTCATGATGAATGGTATGGCACAAGTTTGATGCATGACCAAGTCCAAGGATCATATTTGGTAGCATATTGTTCATCTTGTAGAGAAGATATAGGGGAGACATACCCATAAGGGGAGTCATTCTTTTTCCCATGATTCTAGGAGGAGATATTTATCAGATGCATACCTAGAAAAGAGACCTATATTTGAAGAAAGATCACAGAGGCACCTGTGGGGAGCGATGGTCATTGTGGGAAGCATGTTCGATGTATTTTCAGCATTACATCAGATTCATATCCCTTATACAAAAAAGGGGGGAGAGATTATACAACAACAACAAGACATTGTGGGGAGGCGCCCCAAGAGATAAATGGTCTTTTCCATTGATGTCAGAGAGATAATCATTGATGTGATTGATGTCTATTGATGGAGAGATTGATATGGAGAGATAGCCACATTTGACTATTGATGTAGAGTATGCCCCTAATAACATGTTGACATCAATAATTTGTAATCGGTGTTTGGTAATTGGTGTTGACATCAATGTTAGCATTGCCATCAATGCCAAAGGGGGGGGGGGGATTGTTGGATCATGATGTCATTGATGCCAATGGTTTGATTACTTGGGAGATTGTTGGATCATATGTCATTGATGTAAATGGTTTGGTTTGATTGATGCCATTGGTTGATGTCAAGTAATTGATTGATATGATTCCTTGATGAGAATGTTATATGTCCAAGTGGAAACCAATCTACAAAGGTAAACAAATGGCTGAACTCTAAAGTGGTCCCCTTAAGGTGAAGCCCTCACGAAGACGCTTTTATGGATTGAGTTATCTTAGAAGAATGGTTGAGGACCCATGCTCTCATTATTGTCTTATCATGATTAATAAGGTGTACAAATGGATGAACTCGTGCGGTCCCCTTATGGTGAAATCCCTCACTCTGGAAGACGCTTTTAATGGATTGATTTGTCCTAGAAGAATGGTTGGATGACCTGCTTGTATGAGGAATAACCAGATGAAGATCGTTGAAATTGTTGGTGGAACTATCCCAGATGGATAGTGCTTGTCATGCCACTTCTGTGGTATGAATGTCACATAACTCCTCTTGGTTTGAGTTTTATGGTCTTACCTAAGTTGAAGGACCTCAAGATGAAGGCTTCGAAGCCCCCTGAAAATCAAGAAGTCAAAGTGACTTAAAAAGAAGAAATGATAAAATAAGGTGACAAATCAAGAAGGAATATTTATGAAAAAATGGTTAACCCTAAAAAATAAGGAAAAATAGGTTAAGGACCTAGAAATGGTTTAATATTATTTATTCAAGGTGGATTATTTAAATAATCAAGAGAAGTGACAAATCAAGAAATGATAAAGGCAGACAAATCAAGAAGGAATATTTATGGAAAATGGTTAACCCTAAAATAAGGAAAATAGGTCAAGGACCTATAAATGGGTAAATATTATTCAATAAATACCTTAATTGAGAAATTAGAAGTGGACCAACCCTAAAATAAGGAAAGTGGGGCCAAGTGACCTAGAATATGTTTTTAAGGGAATACTTGGAGAGTATGGGGCCATGAGTGCGCTCTCTAATTTGAATCACACTGAGCATATTTAACATTCATATGTATTCCAGTTTTACCAATGATATATTAGCCTAAATTCCGAGGAAAGTGAAGAAAAAGAAGGTCAAATGCAAGGAAGGATAAATTCTTTTGAAGGTGTTTATGGTATGTTATTTTCAGCTCATCCACCATTTGCCATAACTTTTTTTCTATAATGATTCAGATCCTGAAATTTCTATGCAAGTGAGAAAAACATATCCAAGTATCCGTGGTTCAAAATTGCTTTGTGGGTCGTTGTATTTTTGGAGTTAAACTCGATGGAAAATAGGGTTTATGGCCAATCCTTAAAGTAGTCAAAATCAGGTGTTTCCGGTAAAACGTCATAACTTTCATACCGCATCCAAATTGAGAAAAAATGTGTCGGTTATGGTAAAGGTTTTAGTATGCTGTGTAATATTTTCAGATCAATTCAATCAAACAGTTTTGTGCGGGCACTCTACAAGGACGCTTCTAGAATAAAGTTTCTAATCTAGCCATTTTGCTATAACTCCTTTATGAGAGGTTCCAAGTAGTGTCATTTGGATCTAATTGTAATAAAAACACTCAAGAACATTGTGTATCGCCTGTGATCTTTATACATTATAGGTTCAAAGTTATGATTACTGCCATGGTTGTTGACTAATCCAAAACTAGGGCATGTGAGACTAAAGAAAGTTTGATTAAAAATGCTACTTTGCTATTAAAGTTAAGGAAGGTTTGTAGGAATGTGATCAGATACACTGTGTCTATTTTAGAGCTACAAATCAGATTTTGATGATGAAATTGATGAGGGATTGCTGAGGTACATGTTGAGTACATGGTTGAGACAAGTAGTTGATGAGTTGGTACATACATGAGGTGTATAGTTGATGATGTTAGTACATATTGATGAGTCATTGTTGATGCATGGTTGACACATGATTGGTATATACTTGGTACATGGTTGGATGCACTTGCTTATGGTACAAGTTGATTACAAGTTAATTGGCAAGTTGGTGCATGGTCGATGCTCTTGTTTATGTTACAGACTGATATCTGTTGAGGAATGTTGACTCATCTCGCTTATGGTCAGAATGCAAGCTGAGAATTGCATATAGAGCTGGTGCTCTGTAGAGTTGTACCTCTATTCAGCTTGTGGCCGATAAACCCCAAGGATTGTAGTCCGTAATAAAAAGAAAAATTGTACATTCACATCTTGTGTTCTTTGTGTTCATTGTGGTGATGACTGCTGATGATATATTGCTGATATATGTTGCCGATATGCGCTCACATCTACCGGGTTATAAATGACAACAATGGGTAATGAATAAATGTTGAATGCTAATTGATGAGTTTTTGTTCAAGAGGGAAGTTTTGGGAAAAAGAGCCCCACACTCATTCACCCCCCCTCTAAGTGTGGTAGGTGTGTCCAACAGTGAAGGCACTGGAATAGGGCCAAACACATCACTATGAACCAAATCTATAATCCTCTTTTCCCTTGTCACTCCAGATGGGAACCTCACTCGAATTTGTTTTCCATATATACAATGTTCACAAAAGTCAACTTCTAAATTACATTCATGAAAATATTTGAACATACCTTTTTTATGCATATCTCGAAGTTCTTTTTCTCAAATATGTCCCATCTTCTCTTGCCATAACATGGTCGGGTCGAATTTATGATGACTTGTCGATTAAGTTTGAATTGACTCATCCCGAGTCAAATTGAGTCAAGTCAAATTCGAGTCAACTTTAGGAACAATGATGTTGTTGCATCCATTTGAGTCTACACTCCCTAATAACTTGTATAGGGTTCCAATCCTAACTCATTTCATTAATACCATCACACGTCTGACCATCTTGCACGAATCCTTCTGAAATAGAGTGTGAACTCCTGCATCACTTATATTGATGAAAAATATCAGTTTTCTTGCCAAATATAGAATATGTAGCACAACTGGAAGGGTTCTACTCCTCCCATCCTGCAGTATTAGTCGAATTCTTCCTCGTCCAAAAATTTTGGATGAAATTTTTTTGGTTTTACAATCATCCCTCAAGAACACATATCCTCCTTCATATCATTCATATTTGTAGAACCATTCTATATGTGGTGTCATATGATAGGATGATCCTGAGTCGATCAACTAAATATCTTGATCCAACTGTGTACTAGTCAACGTTAGGTACACATTGCCTCCCTTATCTGGAGGCATATTTCTCTCAATCAAATGCTTCTCGTTAGATCATGTGATGACTTCCATTTCCTTCAAATTTCAATCCCTTTTGTAATGCCCAGATTTACCTCATTTCTAGCATATTCCCATCGACTAAGAAGGGATTTAGATCTAAAAATCGACTTAGAATTTCTACCAGATAATTTTCCTTTATCTCTGTCAATCGTTCGACCTCTCATCACTAATGCCTCTTTGGTCGATCCTTTCATTTTCTTCCTTCTCATTTCTTATGACATTAGAGATGCAACCACATCTTCTAGCACTAGTGTGGTTGAATTGATGCCTATATCCATAACTAAGTTATCATAGGAGTCCGAGAATGAACATAATAGGATAACACAATTCTCCTCCTCAGTGATTTGAATATCCACAGAAGATAACTAGATTAAAATGGTATTAAATGCATTTAAATGCTTAGTCACTAAACTTGCCTCACTCATCATCATAAGATATAGTTTCTTTCTGAGAAACAACTTATTTATGAGAGATTTTGACTAGTACAATCTCCCCAACTTGTCCCACAATTTATTGGTTGAATCTTCACTTAATACATTCAACAATATCAAATATGCAAGACAAATTCGAATCGTACTCCTTTCCCTTCTCTTTTGTGTCTTCCATTCATACATCGACATACTTTTCGGCATGGTACCTGGACAAAATGTTTCCCATCTTTCTCGATTTGTAAGGAGATATTCAATTTTAAGCTTCCAAAGCTCAAAACTCTGTCCATATAATTTTTCAATCTCTATTCTCGAGTTTCTCACCATTCTTTAACACAATATTTAAATATTTCTTACTTACGAATTTTACTGAACCTAGGTTTTAGCTTAGATCAAATTTATTAAACCAAGATTTGATACCACAAGTTAGGAAATGAGGAACACTTTGAAACTAAGCCTAGAAGAAGAAAGGAAGAAATATTTAATCAAGAAAGTAAATGACAAGAAAATACATAGTACATAGATATTTCACCCTAAAAACCCAAACCGGGAAAACCAACATTCCTTGATTATTTTTCTCTCTTGTTGTATTATTCATTCATAACAAAAGGTTACATGTCTAACCTTGGTACACACCTAAGACAAAATCGACATCATACCTTTTTTTTTACATAAGAACAACCTTGTAGCCAATTTGGCTTACATCTGCATGACCAACAACCTCTAAATATTGGTTATTCCACGATTATATTTTACAACATTAAAAGACACCTTATTTATAGGATTTGTAGTAGGAAAAAACCTAGCTAAAAGGTGCCCAAAAATGGTTACAGATCTAAGCAGATCATTGGCTACAAATCCAACAAATCTTATGATTTGTTTACAATCGACTACTAGTCGACCTTCAATTGGTCTTCACTCAATTTACACATGCCCTCCTGTCGACCTCTTTTCAGTTGACCTCTTCGAATTGTTGTTGATGTCTTCAAATTCGACTTTACCCAGTCGAAGTACCTCGACCTTTGAATTTCTGTTAATGTTTTTGACTTTGACTTTACTCAGTCAAATCACCTCTACCTTTTACTTGATGTCGATTCCTTTGACTTCAAATGTCAGTCGATCCAACTCAACTATACTTTCACTGCAAATAATATAACAACCCAACAAAAACATCCAAGGTGAATGTTACAATGTGACACAACCATTGAGGAATGTCGCAATCCAATATAACCATGGGTAACCAAAGGAAACCATAGGTAACTAATGTAAATCATAGTAAAAAACAGTCGAACCATAGTCAACGATTGACAAACATAATCAACCATGGTCAATAATAGTGCCAAAAACCCTTAATAACTCTCACAACGTGACATGAAATATGATGAACGCCACAATGTGACAAAATAATTAATGAACATTGAAATGTGTCATGACATTCTATGAAGACCACAATATGACATAGCCGTTAACATGGAAAGATGAATGTCACTATCTAAAATAAACATTAAGGAAAGAAATAATTTGACACAAACAACCATGTTTAACCAAGGTCAACCATTGTTGGTCATTGTGAAACATGGTCAACCATTATAAAAATTCCTTAACCATAGTCAACCATAATCAGCCTTATTCAACCATAGTAAACAATGCTCAACCATAATCAAACATGGTGAATTATGCACAAACATAATGAATCATGGTCAAACCACCTAACATAACCATCGAAGAATGTGACATCCCAACATAATCCTTGATGAACATTGCAATTTGACAAAACCCTTAATGAATGTCACAATGTAACATTTCATTTCATGTACATCACAATGTGAAAAAATCCTTAATGAACATTGCAATGTGACATGACATTTGATGAACATTTCAGTGTGGCATAGTCATTAATGAGAGAATATGAATGTCACAATCCAAAAAAACCATTAAGGAATGTCACACTCGAACATAACCATTGGTGAATGTCACAATTTGGAGAAAACCTTTATGAATGTCACGATGGGACATCACATTTGATCAACACCAAAATGCAACATAACCATTCATGAATGTAGGAAGCCAACACAAGTCAACCAAGATGACTCTCTCAATGTCACATAACCATTGAGGAACATCACATTCAAACATATCCATATTATAAACTAATCCAAAATGAATGTTACAATATGACATAAACATTGAAGAATGTCACAACCCAACAAAACCCTTTATGAACGTTGCAATGTGACAAAACCCTTAATAAATGTTACAATTGTGACATCACATTTTATGAATATCACAATGCAACAAAACCATTTATGAACATCATAATATGACATGACATTTGATGAATGTTGCAATCTGATATATCCATTAACGTGGGAAGATGAATGTCACAGTCCTAAATAACCGTTAAGCAATGCAAATATTTGACATAAACAACCATGTTTAACCAAGGTCAACCATTGTTGACCATAGTGAAACATGTTCAACCATTATAAAAATTGCTCAACGATAGTCAACCTTAATCACCCTTCTTCAACCATAGTAAGCCATGCTCAAACATCCTCAACCCTAGCCAACCATAGTCAAACATGGTAAATAATACACAAACACAATGAACCATGGTCAAACCATCTGATATAAACATTGAAGTGTGTCACAACAAAAAATAACCCTTGATGAATGTTGCAATGTGACAAAACCCTTAATGAATGTCACAATGTGAAATCACATTTCATGTATGTCAGAATGTGACAAAACCCTTAATGAACATTGCAATGTAACATGACGTTTTATGAATATTTCAATGTCACATATCTATCAACGTGGAAATGTGAATTTCACAATCCAAAAGAACCATGAAGGAATGTCAAAATCCAACATAACCCTCGATGAATGCCATGATATGACAAAAACCTTTACGAATGTCACAATGTGACATCACATTTTATCAACACCACAATGTGACATAACCATTCATGAATGTATGAATCCAACACAATTCAACCAAGGTGAATCTCTCAATGTCACATAACCATTCAGGAAAATCATAATCAAACATATACATATTATAATGTAAGCCAAAATGAATGCTACATTATTACATAACCATCGAAGAATGTCACAACCCAAAAAAACCTTGATGAACTTGCAATTTGCCAAAACCCTTAATAAATGTCACAATGTGACATCACATTTGATGAGCATCACAATGTGATCAAACCCTTCATGAACATTGCATTTTGACATGACATTTGATGAATGCTACAATCTGGCATAACCAATAATGTGGAAATATGAATGTCACAATCATAAATAATCATTAAACAACACAAAAATTTGACATAAGAAATCATTCATGACCGAGGTCAACTATTTCTTACCACAATGAAACATGGTAAACCATTATAAAAATTTCTTAACCATAGCCAACATGAAGTGCCCTTCTTCAACCATAGTAAAACATGCTCAAACATATTCAACCATAGTCAAACATGGTTAAATATACATAAACATAATAAACCATGGGAAAACCATATAACATAACCATAGAAGAATTTCACAACCCAACATAGCCCTTGATGAATTTTCCAATGCAAAAGAAACCTTAATGAATGTCACAATGTGACATCACATTTCATGTATGCCACATTGTGAAAAAACCCTTAATGAACATTCCAATGTGACATGACATTTGATTAATGTTGCAATGTGACATAGCCATTAAGATGAAAATATGAATTTTGAAATCCTAAAGGACCATTAAGGAATGTCACAATACAACATAACCCTCTCGCAATATGACAAAAATCTTTATGTATATCAAAATATGACATCAAATTCGATCAACACCACAGTGAAACATAACCATTCATGAATGTAGGAAGCCAACACAAGTCAACCAGGATGAACATCTCAATGTCAGATAACCACTAGAACATCACCAACCAACATATTCATATTATAAAGTAATCCAAAATGAATGTTCTAATTTGACATAACTATTAAAGAATGTTACAACCCAACAAAACCTTTAATAAATGTCACAATCTGACATCCCATTTGACGAATGTCACAATGTGACAAAACCCTTATTAAACATTGCAATGGGACATGGAATTTGATGAATGTCACAATCTGAAATAGACATTAATGTGGATAGGTGAATGGCACAATCCAAAATAACCATTATGCAACACAATAATTTGACATAAACAACCATGGTTAACCAAGGTCAACCATTGCAGACCACAACGTAATATGGTCAACCATTATAAAAATTTCTCAACCACAGTCAATCGTAACCACCCTTCTTCAACTATACTAAACCATGCTCAAACATGCTCAACCATAGTCAACCATAGTCAAACATGGTAAACAATACAAAAACATAATGAACCACATTCAAACCATCGTTATCTAAAGTCAAACATGGTGAGTTTTATTCAACCATTTTCAAACATGTTCAACCATAATGAAACAATTTCAATCATAGTCAACCATGCTGAAACAATTTCAATCATAGTCAACAGATGAATAAATGTTTTTTTGGGTCCTCTGATGCTTCTCCTTTGAATTCTAGTAACCCGATAGTGGGATCGTGTCCTGCCATCCTAAACGATGAACTACTACCTCCGCGTGGTGTAGATACTTGACTAGTGCTTCCTGAACTGGCTCCTCCAGTTGTTTTGCCTTGTGTAGATGTACTTCCTGATGTCTGTCTTCTCCCGAATTTTGGTTGTATAAATGATGGTGTTCTCTTTGGTGTATTAGTCGCACATGGGTTTATGGGTTCCACAATGAAATTAATATGGATAGGATTGTTGCCTTCTCTTCCCACTCTTGGACCTCTTGTATTCCTCTCATATGTTGCACGCATGATTTCCTCAATCTGCACCACATCCTGGAGATCCTCTACCTCTTGTTCATCGCTCGCCAAGCCTTCCCTCATGGCTACAAATCTCTTCTTAGTATTCACCTTGTATTAGTAGGGTACTCCATTGTGCGTCTTTCTAGATGTCGCCATGATCTGCTTGATCTAGTCATCGTTTATCATGATTGGTTCCAAGGGTTCCTCCTTCTTTCCCTTATCCATTCTTCCTTCTGTTTCTCCTCTTTCTGTCAGTGCTTCTCCCCTTCCCCTATGCACGTAGGGAAGTTTAGTTGTCTGACTCCATTGTCATTACCCCTTTGTTGTGTAGCAATATCTTAATAGAAGTATACAATTATCTAATATACCTTCCTCGAGGACCTCATAGAAACTCTTTCTTCTATGCACTATATGACTTCACTGTATCTACTGCAAATTCTATTATAAATCCAGCTACAATACTATCGAGCCAAAAATCTACTACGTGGGTGAATTTGTCATTCACCTGCTGTAACTGCTCAATCTGTACTGGGGTCCAATCTAAATGTTGGATCCAATTCATTGCATGGTTATCCTTCAACCTTAATATCCACTCCTGTAATAAGTGTGGAAAATCACAGAAAAAGACTTCATGCAAATCAATAAACATGTATTTCTCAAGATATTTGTGCGGTGTTACTCTAGGGGTTCTGTTATCTTTCTATGAAAACTCCAACTCTTTTTTCTTTAACCAGATTTTGATCTATGATTTTGTGGGATTCCACAGTCTCAACGCCCCCTTCTAGCGGCTCATTCTTTTCTCCTTCTCATCGTCTGTTTCAGTATTCTCTTGACCTGTCTTCTGCAGATATTACATATCTTTTAACAGATCTTCAACATATCCCATCTACTCAATCCTCTATTGTTCCAACCAACGACAACAAAACCATTTGTTGGTTACTATTTATCTATCTGAGTTTGTGTATTTAACTTGCTTGACCCAAGGTTTATGTCTACTAGGGTTCCAACAAAACCTCTAAAACTATCGGCCCTCCTAGTAAACTAGAAGGAAACACAGTGCACAAAGTGCACTGCACAATCTCACCTGAGATAGTGTTAATGGGTGGCTACAATACTCATGCGTTTGTAGCCCAGGGTTGATATGGGATCTGAGAAATGTGCACTGAGAGTTCTATTTTAAATTATTAACACAATAAAATGTCATTCATGATTATGCATGAAATGTAATCAACTCATTCATTTTAGTACATCAATAACTACTAGAAACAGTAAAGAAACACATGCATTCAACCAAATAACATAGGTTTTACCGTGGTTCACCCCCCCTCGGCTACATCCACAAAGATCTGGCTCTCAAGATATTTTATTCTAGAAGTTCCAAAACTACAGCGCCGCACACTTTATAACTCTTCTCAGTCAGGTCAATATCTATTGTGAGGTGGACTAGATCGCACCAGGCTCCTCAACCTACGATATAACCCTCAATATCCACATTCCTTCCTATGATATATCCCTCAAGATCTTCCCTACTTACTCCCCTCCAGCTCAACATCTTACAAAACTAGTTCGTATAGAAAAATATTACAACTAGCTATCAAAACATGACTCCTCCTCTAGACTCTCTGTATCCCATCCAACTCTCGTCTCTATTTCCTTACTAGTCTTTTCTTTTCTATGATACCTAGGTATCCATATTTATACATTTCTGTCTTGCCAACCATTACAATGTATTGCAAAAATCCTAACCCTAACGTCGTTATGTCTTCCATGCATGTGGGCATGCTGCTCTTCCCTCCAGCTATCGCTTCCCCCATGCATGCCTTCTTTCCCAAAATATCCTTTCTTTCCACTTTGGCCTGCTTCCAACAAAGTGTTATCAGTATCTCAAAGAATCTGGTGATTCACTCCAAGATGAAGCACATTCCAATCAAGTATCACTTTCTACGAGAACAGGTTGTAGAGAAAAAAATCAAAGTTGAATATGTTGGAACAAAAGAACAAGTTGTAGATATATTCACAAAACCTCTTCCAAGGTAATCTTTTGAGTATCTTCGCCAGAGACTCAGAGTAATTTCTTCTCCAAAATGAATTATTTTGAATGCTTATCTTATACGTATTGTATTTACAGAAGGAAGCACCATACAGAGGAAAAATCAGGTTGGGGAGCAAGTTCAGGAAGAGTTTAGTCAGGGGGAGAAGCCCCAAGGATAGTTTAGTTAGGGGGAGTAGCCCTAGATGGGAAGTTACCTTTTCCATTTATGTCAAAGGGGGAGATATTCATCAAATTTAGGACAGAGAGTTAGATGCTTGGAGAGAGATCATAGAGGCATGCTTCCAAGGGGAGCAATGGTCACAGGGGGAGCATAAGAAATATGACTTTAGTATTGCAACAAAGTGAAATGGGGGAGATTGTTTATTACTTGGGTTGGTTTTCATTGTTGTCAACCCTTGAAGCAAGTTCGATAGAAAATTTCAATAGCTCCAAAAGTATGGTTAAGATAATTCATTTTGATTGATGTATAATGGTATGAAGTTTAATTTATTTGTAGGTAAGACTATTCTAGATGGATAGTACATGTCATTCCATTTTAGGTGATATGTGGAACAACTCATAACTCCTCACAGTTAGAAATTTACGACCTTGTGAAGTTGGAGAACCCTCGTGAGTTATCTAGAAGGTCAAAGAAGTCAAAATTATTCTAGAATCTCCTGGAAGAAGCTGATTAGTCAAGTGAGTGAAACTAGGAGTTAATCATGGGTTAAGTTTTTGCAATAAGAAAATAATTAAAAATAAATTAGTTGCAACTAGAAGTGGAGAATTTAATATTTGTAGCAAAGTGGGTTAGAAGTGGACAAGTGGTTAGAAGTGGATTATCCCTAAAAGAAGGAAATTGGGTTAAGTTGGTTAGAAGGTAACCCCTTGAGGAAGTTACATGGAAGTATAAATAAGAGAGAAAGGATCTCCTACTAGCACCTATTGATCACAATGAATATTTATTATTGTGTAAGGTTTATTGCAGGTACTCATTGATACATCTGAAGTTGTGCAAGTATGAGGTAGCATGAAGGGTTGATGGAGAAAGTTTCAAAGTTTCAAAAATACTGAAAAACCCTAGTTTTTGAGGTGTACGTGGGCTACAATGGAGAAGGGCATGTATGTACATGAGATAACAGTATAATAGGGTGTGTACACGAGGGAAAAGAATAAAAACTTGAGAAGATGAAGATGTCAGGTCTCTAGAGTCTGAAAGAAAGCTCCCAGGAAGGTCTACAATGATTAGGTACATCAGATCTATCTACTGGTTCAAAAGGTATGTCTTATTTCTATGAGTAGTTGGATTTTGTTGTCTACATGAGAAATGGTTATGGGGGTTTGAGGATTTTCCCTAGAGATATTAATGGTTGTATGGGACTTTCTGTATAAGTTAGATCTACAAAAATACAGTGCTGGTATAATCAATATTTATCATTAATCAATATTTATCATTGATACATATTGTAAGTGTTGAGGCACATCTTGTATTTCTTGGCATATGGTTAAGGGCTTTTGTGATACATGGTTGAGAGATTGTATTTATGAAGTGGTTGATGTATTGAGAGGTGGTATATCATAAAGGGTTTGACGTCTATTTCATGTAAGGGTTATTATACTTTTTCATGATTACACACAATTGTATGGAAAATGACTAAGAGAGATATGGATGCTTTAGTGGCGCAGACCCCTACCTCAACCAGGCCTGCTGACCTCTCGGTCTAAGGATATCTTATATCACTGAGCCAAAATGGCTCTTCCGGTCCACTTCTAGAACCTCCAATTGACCAAAACCACAGGTCCTTCAACAAAAACCCAACTGCGTGAACTAGCAGAAGGCACAAGCTCTCTTCCCACGTGACCACGACGCTACGACTGTGTGCCAACTCAACACCACTTGCACTTCACAGTTTCAGGAATGTTGGCAGGATATAATTCCAACACCCTAATCTCTGAAACACCAAAATCCCAAAAAGGGCCTAGCAAGTGCTAGTCCTCTCACCTACGCACTCGATGTGACCTTCCTCTAGGAACTAGGTCCCAGCTCCCAATTATTTTGGGATTTCGTGTTTCGAAGAATCAACGAACAGTTCCCCTTTCCTTCCAAATTCCTGACTCCCGAAGATCCAATGACCCCATATCTATGATCCAAATCCTCTGCAAATCAACAACCAAGATTAAGTCAACGATTCACCTTTCGCGACTTTGGGGAAGTATTCACCTCTGTTTTCCAGGTTGTCGAATCCCCGAAATTGGCCTGACCCAGATCAACAACTCTCGATACGCCAAGATCTGATGGTCCACATCTCTCCCTACAAATCAACAATTCGCGCTTTGAGGTTTTGGAAAGGTATTCACTCCTTTTCCCTAGCGACCAAATCTTCGAACCATACTCACACTAGATCGATGGTTCATGGGTCCCACTATCGAATGGCCAGGATTCAATTCAGATTTTGCATACCGGGGATTTGAAAACCAAGGCTGAACCTTGTTCTCCCAACTCGTGAAACCCAATCCCTTGAAATGAACCGATGGTTCAGATCTGATTTAGATCGATGACTCCTATCTCTCTTGAGATTTCAAACGTTGAGTGCACCTCAACCTTTATCCGCCTTGCGACTCTGTTTGATCTGGAGACTCACAGAAAATCGATGCTTCTCCTTCAAAACTTTCCACCATCCATCCAGATATCAATGAGTCACTGGTCAAGTAGCTCGACACCGAATCTCTGAACTCGATTTCCTCGAGTGACTGTAACTTTTATTCCTCCCTTTGAAGTTTTCAAACAACACTATCCTTCTTGAGCTTGTTCCTCCTGAAAACTTCTAGATTCTAAATAATCCTGTGCACACACCTTGCACGTGTTCACAATAACCTCTGAGTATGCAAAAATTATTGCTTTGTGCACTCCTTGCAACACAGGTTCTTCAATCGCTCCATTGGGATAAATAAATCTAGCACTCTCCTCAGCCTGCGCACTCCTTGAATGACTCTGTGCCACACTCACACTTCTTCTGGTATAAGTTAACACTATCTCTCCTGAGCTTTCTGAGATAAAACTCAGAATCTCGTTGACGCACTCCTTGTAGACTCTCATTGCACTCCTTGCAGGATTTCCCAGGAAGAGAAACAATTAAAACTTATACTTCTCCTCTCACATAATTCATAAATTTACCATGAAATCACGAGCATACACATAGCATTGAAACAAATGCATAACAAAGAATATAAGAAAATTGTAACATAGCGTTCAAAGGATAAGTACAGAAACCATGACACACCATGAAATTTGGATTAAAGCATTCTTATATTAATCCAGTGGTTCTGTACATGGATCAATAGCAACAACTATCCTTCATACAACTTCTAATTCTCTATTACTCTCTACTCTCCAAATCTTCTACAATAAAATTACAATACTGAATAAAAATTACAAACGAGAGGGTCTTCTTAAGTTTTTCCCTCTCTCTTCTCTAAACTATCTTATCAGAATTAAAAAGTATCTACTAAACATTTATTACAATAAATGCCTCCTTATCTGACAGATGAGAGCAATGCTCATGATCTGTATTACAATCTCCCAAAAACATAAATGCAAATTCATCCTCCTATATTTTACATTAATGCTTTATCTTTCAAATTCAAAACATCCTCAAAATGTGTGCTAGTGCATTTCCAGTTGTTTTCACCTTTGCACTTTCTTTGTTGGATTGCCTACGATGCTCCTTCATCATTTGGGTAAAGGATATCTATGAGGATGTATGCATAGGGAATAATTACTGTCTAGACATAGTGATAGATTGTAGGTTGATGTGACAGAGGCTGCATAGGGTCAGAACTTTTCAAAAGAGAGAAAACCCTAGTTTTTTAGAAGGCATATGTAGCCTACAAAATAGTTAGGTCACATACATATGCAGGCTGTAGTATAGATAGGGAACGTACATACATGTGTTGCACAATATACAGGTCATGCATTTTTTATTGTTTGGTTGGTACATGATCAGTACAAGTACATACTGATTACAGGGAAGTGGTACAGGTGGGCCACAAGTCAGTGGTACAGGTTTACAGTGGTATATCTCATAGTGACAATGTGATAGTGGTTTATTCATTTGAAATTTATATTTCAAGGTGCTAGGACATGGAAAGGATAGGTGGTTGTAGAAACCTTCTGGATGTATCCAAACAACATATGGGGTTGTAGCCTCCTTCTATTTGTAGCCATAGAATTGGGGAGTTATAGCTTCCCTTAGGTTGTAGCTTGAAAATACAGGGGGTCAGAGCCTCCTTCCAGTTGTAGCTAGAGAACAAAGGAATTTGGTGCTTCCAATCAATGCAATTCTTAAAGAAATATAAGAAAACACATTCTGTGGTTTTCTCCCGCATCGGGTTTCCACGTAAAGATACCAGTGTATTGTGTATGTGTATGATTGTTCATTTGTTCATGGTTTATTTACTCTGCACTTATTGGATGGTAATGCTATATTGATCATAAATATAACTAAGAATTTCATACTATGGTTAAAAGGATTAAAAATATCTATTAATGATTCAACCCCCCTATTGGAACAGGGGTAGACCTAGGGTTCAATGCTCAAGAGCACACCAACAAAACCCTAACTATCGACCCTTTCGAAAACACCTGTGAAGCAGATGAAGTCTCACCCGAGGTAGAGGCAAGGATGTTTGCAAGACTCAGGTGTCTGCAACCTTAGCTGGGACACAGATCTTTGATTATACAACTTACTAGAGCACCTAGCACTGTTAGTTCCTAAAGATACATCCAATAACGACTTCGCTTATAAGCAGAGCTTCACAACATCCACACTAATCCAAGCACTTAGCAACAGTAACATAGATCAAATTCTAGTAGATCAGCACTAGGCATCCTCATACATATCAGGTCTAATATTCATACATGTCTAAGAGAAAAAAGCATAAGTATATCTACCTAAATATATTAAAACACTTGGCAGAAGAAGGAATAAACACATTGAACCAAAGCACAAAGCATCACACACGGATTTACGTGGTTCACCCCCACCTTGGGGATACATTCACCAACTCTTCTTCTGTATTAGCTTCAGTCAATTAGGTTACAACACAAAGCTTATAAAAATCCTACTCCGCATAGGACAGGAGATCTGCATGCACCTCACCAGATCCTCCTTACTCGAGTAGATCTAGCACACAACCTCCTTACAATCTATGCACTCAACACTTGTAATACTTGCACTTAGCTTTGCAAGTCTATCACATAGATTGATTCTTAGCACTAAGCCATTGGGGCTCCTTACATTTCCCAAGTATCTATTTATATATTATAGAAGTGGGCCTAAGCATGGGTAAACCCACGGGCCGACATCCCTTTCCCATTACATCAACCCAAAACCCTAAAAGAGGCCCAAAGTGGATCGAGATCCTGCAATCTCTGCTTCGCCTGGTGCTCCATCTTTGACAGAGTGTCAAAGTCCAAAATGGTCAATTATGACCAAGTATTCCTCAAAACTTGGTCAAGGGCCAACATGCCCCCAACACTCACCTGTGACTCGTCTCGAGTCACTCGGGTCTGATCAATTCTACTTCTAACTCCTCAATCTTGGCTCAAGCTGGTTCGACCTATAGCATTGCTACTGCCTCTTGCTCAGTGAAATCCTATATGAGTGCCTCGTTCACCGACCCTTCTAGGTGTTGTTTTGCTGTATTCACAACCTGTTCAAGTTCTATTCCTTGGCTTTCAACTTCAGTGAGCAATTGGAATGCTTTTTCTTGCACTGGTTGAAGTCGTTGAGAGACTTCCATTACTTTACTCTGAAGCATGTGAATCTGTTGTTGGGCTATGCATTTCTCTGGAAACCTCTTCATTCTTTCTACGGGTGATAGGGCCTTCAACTACACCTGTAGCCTTTCGGCTTCGTACTTCACCTCTTGGATCTATGACTCCAATTTATGAAATTCTGGGTTCTTGGATAGGTTCTCATAGATCTGCACACTTCTGCTACTTAGCTGTTTGCATTCCTCAGAGAGTTATTTAATCCTTTCTACAGTACTCTGGGTAGTTATTTCTCGTTGGTTGCATACTTCTTGTGGGGTCTGAGGTATGGTCTGAAAATCTAAGTCCATGAATTTTTGTTGAAGTTGCTGAATAACTTCAGCAAGCATCATCACATGGCATTCTATGGGGTCCTCTACCTTCTGTTATAAGCCAGTCACATAGTGAAATGCTTTGTTGACTGCTTCTTCAATCCCAATTTGCTTAGCGAGGAACCGCTCCTTTTCTTTTTGGATCTTCGTTCTGTCTTCTTCCAATTTGTCTTGGAGAGCATCCTGCTCTTGTTGCTCAGCTTGACATTGTTCGATTCCTCCTGTGCTTGATTTAAGGCCTGGGTGGCCTGCATAGTTTCTTCCTGTTCTTTCTGAAGGTGTGCTTCGACTGTGGCAACAATCTTGCAGAGTTGAACAGGTTCATCTCCCTCTTCTGTTGTTCCTTCTAGAAGGGGCGCAATGGAGACTATGCGGCTAGACCAAATTGCCTGCTCCACTCCTTGGAGCTCGCTCTCAATTCTGTTTTACATTTCCTCTTTCTTGGCTTCTTTATTCTCCGTTATCTCTTCTATGGCTTCATTCATAGCCATGAAGAGAAAACTGAAGGCATCTGGAGTGAGTGTAGTCTTCAGCTTAGTCACGGGTGCTTTTGATTTCTTTCGGGAGGAAGATTCTGGAGGTGAACCCTTCCTTTTCTTTACGATTTCTACTTCGTCTCCTGGCCTCTGTTTGACTTTCTCTAAGTCTTCACCATTAACTCCTTGCTCTGGTGTAATGGATGTGGTTCTTACAGATCTACTGTCTACATCCTGGATATCCTCATCCTTCTTTTTCTGCTTTGTTTTCTTTGTCTTACTGGGTTCAGGTGTATTCTGCACAGCTTCTAGGCTGTCAATGTCAGATACTTCTGCGGGGTCTATGGGAATAAGGAGGTCCCCCAACCATTCCTTAGTGATTTCCTCTAGGTCTTCTTCTGTTAGCTTATAATATGACTGAAGCTATTCCTTTTTCTCATCAATGCGTGTTGTACGATAGATAAAATGGTAGTCTACACTGAACTTTATCAAAGGTCAAAACTTGTGTAAAGTATTTGGGGTCACGCGCAACTCAGATTAGATGGCGAGCTTCAACTGGGTGTAGTAGGTGTGAAATATGGTAGTGGATTGCCACTACTTGTTCATGTCATTTGAGTACCACAGGGTACTGAACTTCGTAGCTAGTGGTTCAAAGGGGTCAATGTCGAGGAAGTTTGCACCTTCTGGTAGCTCCCATGCAACAAAATCTATAAGTATCAAGATCCAGCTAAAGTGAAATTCATGCCCTTGATCCTGAGCTTCTCTACAATCAATATGTAGTTGATTCACTAGGTACTTCACCCAGTTCATCTGTAGTCCCTTTTCACACTATCTTGTGAGATCAACTACAAATATGGATACTTGCGTGGGTCAATTCTTGAGAATGAGATTCCATGTGATCAGTTGACATGCAAGGCACTCTGTGCCACTCTGAATAGAGGCTACCTTGTAGCCTCACACTCCTTTCTCAACATCGCCATAAGCTTCTTTGATCTTCTGATCAAGAGCGCGGTCTGCGATCTTTCCAGGATAGTAGTCATGGGGATCAGGGCCTTGCATGCTAAGACCTGTGATCCTATTGATCAATGCTGGATCAACTATGATGCGACAGTTCAAACATAGGTATCCTCCCTGGTAGCTCGCCAAGAGTAGCTTAACACAAGAATTCACCTTTTGGTGTTTTCCAAAGTGAACTATCTTCATAACGTTGAGCAGAGTAGACTGTGCGAGGTTCATTGTTGATTGCTAAGGGATGATCTTCGAATTCTTGCCCTTGGTTCTAGTTAGGTAATTGTACGGGGCTAGTGTGCTGTAGAATTTTCGATCCCCTAGGTTGAAGTCACTAAATTTCAAGGCTGCGATCTTGTCATGATATGCACAGACTGCGCATACCCCTTTCGTCAGGTATGTAGTGACTAGAGTGTACTCAAAGTCTCTAGTCACATTATCTCTGTTGATCGCATCACTCAGATGTGGTATGTAAGCAGGTAGGATGGATGGGACCAACTTTGCATTGGCCATATCGTCCTTATGATTGGTTCTTCTTTCTGTGCCGTCTTGGGATGTTCCTGCTCGAGTAGTTGATGAGGAGGCTTTCACTCCTCTCATCGATGATGCCTGTAAACCTGTAGCCAATCCTCGTTCCGACATGACTCTTTCGGCTCTGAGGCTAGAGAGTACCTCTCTTATAGATTCTTTAGCTGCTCTAAATTCCTCGGACATATATGCTCAGGATCAATATCTCGGGTTCTCATAGTAATGTAGGCATTGTAGTAAGGTAAAGAGTAAGGGTGAAGTAATCACTATTTAGAATTCAGGTAATCTGTGGGCTCAAATTCATGATTAGAAAAAGTGTCTTCCATGCATGGCATGATGGATTAAGTAAGTAACTCTGTAACGGATCGTTTGCAATGGATATGGGGCTTCCTTAACTCTGGTTCTATCCATTATGGTGTGGTATAACGGTCTGGTGATGAGTTATCAATGCTTTTCGATTAGTTCAGAGCTGCATTCGAATGGACATATCGGCCTCCAACGGCTATATTGCTTCGTCATGGTGAAGTGACCCATGTTGCTGTTCCGTTATCCTAGCGAAGCTTGAATTTTGAAAAGTTTCTTTCCAAGAGGTTCTCTCTGGGACCCTATGTAGCCTGTCGATATGAGCTCTCTTTTTACTTAGCTTTCTAGTCTTTTTCCCTGTGAGCTTCGTCTTGGTAGTTCTTTTCTCATTTTGGTTCTTATTTTCCTTGGGCATAGTCACTTCACGTTGCTGAGGTTCTTTCCCAAGACTCATGAGAACTACTTCATCTGTATCTAGTACAGATACTCCAATATTCTATGAGTCCCATAACTCCTTGATAATTGGTCTTCTAGTGTTAATTATCTTTGATTTATTCCCATGTTCCTCAATCAACTGTGCAATCCTTCTGGTCATGAAATCTTTTAGCTCTTGTCTACACTGTTGTAATACCTTTTCTTCTTCCTTCTTTCTGGATTGATATTTCTCAATATAAGGTTTTCCAAGTAACATAGTGAATGGGGCACTGTCCTCAATAAATTTAATAATCTCAAAATATTCTTCAGTCGAAGTTCAATTGACTGTCATAGGTATCTGAGTGCGTTTTCCACATAACATCACCGATTTTCCTCTGAATAGTCCTATTCCTCCTAGTGAAGGAATCATGGCAGGCTTCCCTATAACTTCCCAGGTTTTTTCTAGCATAATGTTCACTTGTGTTTCTTCATCGAGAATACAATCAATGTCGAAGTCCCCTAGTCTTTCTTCAACTTGTTCCTTTTCTTTGAAGATCTCTGGTAATCGGACATATTTATGTTCCCTCAGTGTTTCTTTCATCTGTATCAATACTTTCTCTTATTCCTTTTGGGGTTTTGCTATTTTTGGGGCTGTCCTAGGGTTTGGATTCATTCCTTCAAGCCTAGCAATCATTCTGGGGCAATCCAATACTTCATGATCCAGAGCTTTGCAATAGAGACAACTAGGTCTTCCACCAGGGCATTCCTTAGCAAGATGTCCCGGTATTCTACAATTGTAATAGAGGGTTAATCCTCTCTTTCTTTTAAATGATCCCCAACTTCTTCTGTACTGTGCGGCGGGATCATGGTAACTAGCCTGCAAATTTTTTTTTCTAGGATCTTGCATCCATTTGTTAGTCCAAACATTCTTTCTATGAATAGGTATAACATATCTATCAGATCTATTCATATAAAGATTTCTTTCATTTATTAATTCCCTAGGTTTTAAGCTAGGATAGAATCTATCAAAAATACCTATATCCATACTTTAGAAACAAAAAATTTCTACTTATCTTACTTCTACAGAGCACAAAGCTTATAGATATTACCTCTTTTCTGTAGATCTGACTTTTTTTCCTTAGAAACTTCTACTTTTACCTTTATTAGAGAACAAAGCGTTCAAATATTGCTTCTTTTCTTTAGATATGGCCTTCTCTTTTTAGCACAAAGCTTCACGGGTCGAATGAAAATCTGTACACTAGGGCAACAGATCTACACATAGATCTTTCACGATTTCTAGATCAAATCATTGCACAAATATTTTCTTTCTTAGTTCCCAACAATCACAGTTCCACGTCCTGACAATGGAACCATTTGTTGGCACAGGGGAAGACCCAGTGTTCAACGCTCAAGAGCACACCAACAAAACCCTAACTATCGACCCTTTCAGCAACACCTATGAAGCAGATGAAGTCTCACTCGAGGTAGAGGCAGGGGTGGTTGCAAGACTCAGGTGACTGCAACCTTAGCTGGGACATAGATCTGTGATTATACAACTTACTAGAGCACCTAGGACTGTTAATTCCTCAAGATACATCCAATAACCACTTCTCTTATAATATAGAGCTTCGCAACATCCACACTAATCCAAGAACTTAGAAAAAATAACATAGATCAAATGTTGGTAGATCAGCACTAAGCATCCTCATACATATCAGATCTAACATTCATACATGTCTAAGAGCACAAAGCATAAGTAGATCTACCTAAATATATCAAAACACTTGGCAAAAGAAGGAATAAACACATTGAACCAAAGCATAAAGCATCACACAAGGATTTACATGGTTCACCCCCACCCTGGGGCTACATCCACCAAATCTTCTTCTGTATTAGCTTCAGTCAATCAGGTTACAACACAGAGCTTATTGAAATCCTACTCTACATAGGACAAGAGATCTGTGCGCTCCTCGCCAGATCCTCCTTACCAGAGTAGATCTAGCAGAGAGCCTCCTTACAATCTGTTCACTCAACACTTATAATACTTGCACTCAACTTTACAAGTCTATCACATAGATAAATTCTTAGCACTAATCCATCGGGGCTCCTTACATTGCCTAAGTATCTATTTATATATTACAAAAGTGGGCCTAAACATGGGTAAACCCATGGGCCGACATCCCTTTCCCATTACATCAACCCAAAACCCTAAAAGAGGCCCAAAGTGGACCAAGATCCCACGATCTCTGCTTCACCTGGTGCTCCATCTTTGACAGGGTGTCGAAGTCCAAAATGGTCAATTATGACCAAGTGTTCCTCAAAACTTGGTCAAGGGCCAACACCCCCTCTCAGTAATCCAATAATGGGCAATGTTTGGTTGAGTGCATACCATCACATGATTTATAATACAAAGAGCACTTTTATAGGGAACACATGCCATGTCCTCTATTTCCTCATGTGTCCTTGGACACTATTCAATAGTTAGCCTTTCTCCCATAGGAATTGACACCTTCACAGGTTTTCAATCGTGCAAGTTAAACGTTTCAAGACTTTTTCAATATACTTCTTCTGGTTCAACCATAGCTTTCTAGTTTCTTGATCTCTCTTGATCTCCATTCCCATAATGAAGTTTGTTGCACTGCGATATTTCATGTCGAACTTGGAGGATAATTTCTTCTTCACCTCCTTTATTGTGTTCATGATGTTTCCAATTAGCAACATGTTGTCAAAATACACTGCTACATATATGAAATGCCCACCTTCTCCTTTGGAATATGTGAAATGATCAACTTTTCTTCTCACAAACCCCAAACTAAGGATGTATGTGTTGAAATTTCAGTACCACATCCTTGGTGATATATTTAGACCATAAAGGGATCTTTTTAGTTTGCACACCAAATATTTATTTCTCTTTACTACAAATCCTTTAGGATGTTTCATGTAGATTTCTTGTTCTAGGTCCCTATGTAGGAACTTTGTCTTTATGTCCATCTATTCTATTTCTAGATAAAATGTTGTAGCCAGAGAAATTAGTACTCTAATGGAGGTTAATTTTGCAACAAAGGAAAAAATATCTCCAAAGTTGACTCCATCGACTTGGGAATATCCTTTCGCTACCAGTCGACCTTTGAATTTCTCGACTTGACCTATTGCATTCATTTTCTTCTTGAATACCCATTTTATACCGAAAATATTTCTTCCTCTAGGTAATTCGACTAAGTCCCATGTCTCATTCGTGCAAGGATTCCATCTCTTTGACCATGGCGTCCTTCCAGATTTTTCCCTCAGTTGAATCGACTTCCTCCTCAACTGACTTGGGCTCATCATTGGTCGAAGTTAACACAAATGCGGAACGAAATTTAGGCAGACTGTACCTTTTTACTAGTTTTCTTACTCGTTATGACCTCCTTACAACTGGGGTCAATTTTTCCACCTCTTCTTTTGATTTAGTCAACTCATATGAATCATCATATTTGTTCCTTAGTTTAAACTGTACCTTCTCTAGATTATTCTTTCTTTGAACAATTTCTTCAAGCTCAGACTTCCTTCCAAATTCTCTGAAGACCACATCTAGACTGTACACTATTTTCCTTGAACCAAGGTACCAGAGTTTATATCCTTTCATTCCTTCTTTGTATCCAATGAAAATACACTTAACGGTCTTCTTTTCCAACTTTCTCCTCTTTTCCTTAGGAACATGAACACATGCATCACAACCAAATACTTTGAGATGTGTGACTGAAGGCTTCTTACCAAACCATACCCCATGTCGATTTGTGTTGACTAGCACTGACGAAGGAGATATATTCAATAGATATTTTGCAGTGTCAATTGCCTCTACCTAAAATTCTTGTGTGATCCCAACACCACTGAGCATGCTCCTTGCCTTGTCCATCAATGTTCTCTTCATTCTCTCAACAACTCCATTTTTTTAGGCATATATGTTGTGGTATTTTGGCATGATATGACATGCTTCTTGTAGAACTGATCAAATTATTTTCCATAGAATTCACCACCGTTGCTAGTTCTCAACACCTTAATTTTCTTATCTGTCTGATTTTCTACAAGAGGTTTAAAATCCTTGAATTTCTCAAAAACCTCTTATTTCTTCCTCAAGAAGTATATCCATGTATTCTGTTGGCACAGGGGAAGATCTAGGTTTCATCTCCAAGAGCGCACCAACAAGCCCTAACTACTAGCCCTTTTGGAAACACCTGTGAAGATGATGCAGTCTCACCCAACAAAGTTACAAGGGGGTTGCAGGACAAAGATTTCTACAACCAAGGGAATATCAAGTGGATCTAACACAGGAACAACACATCATCCATATATCACTTATCAACTCGATCTACTCCATGCATCTATCAGATCTACCTTAGCAATGCAATAACAATATATGAAGGACAAATACAAAATACCAATCATACACAACACAAAATATACGTGGTTCACCCTCTCTCTAGGGTTATGTCCACAGAACTGTGCTATATTATATTAATGTAAAACATACAGTTCTTATTTGCACTCCGAGCTAGTAGATCTTCTCTTCTTCTTCTATGATTCTCTCCCCTCCCTGCGCACCCAGTTGGAGGGTTGATCTTCACACCCAGCTAAAGATATTACAATACCAGAAGGCTCTTGTACTCATCACTTCTCTCTCTCACAATACTCTTCTCTCGACCAACTCAGTATCAACACTAACAATAACAACACATCAACCCAAAGTACCAACCCAAAGCACCAACCCAACCTAGGCCATTTAGACCTCTATTTATACATTACAATCATTCACTAACATACTTAGGCCAAAACCTAAGTGTCCAAAAACCTAGATGCCAAAACCCTAGGTCAACTTGACCCATTTTTTCAGGGCTTTGCCATCCTATCTTTCCCTCCTTCTCGTGCAGTGCTCCAAAGCATCTAATGGTGGATTTTTCCTCTTTCCGAGTCATCCACAATCCTTCTTCCTTGCTTATCTGTCATCCTCGATCTCTTCATCCAACGACTTTCTTTCTCTAGCCTCGCTCCATATTTTCTTCTCTTTTGCTCACTTCGACCCAGTATCAGTCACTATGTCTTCCACGAAGTTCTCTTTTACCTTTTCTTCCTTGTTCTTCGCTTCCTTCCATAACCAAGGGCCAACATCCCCCCAACACTCACTTGTGAATCATCCCAAGGCACTTCGAACTGACTATTCTATTGTACTTTAACTTTGGACTGTGCAGTGTAGCCTTTTCTTTCTGCTTTATGCCTCCTCTTCCTCCTTGTGTAATCTGTCTTTTCTGTTTCTGGTACCCAATTTCAACTGCACCTGGCACCTAGATCCTTGATCTGTTTGATTTTACTGAGAGTTGTGAGGAAGTTGGTTGTCATAGTACAACTTCAGCCGACTCCCATTCACTAGTCCTTCCTTCCATTCTCCATTAAACATTTTTAGTTGTGCAACTCCTCCTTCTGTAACATAGGTGATCTCATATGCCCTAGCCAATGCATTCTGAACCTCCCAGGATGCTTGATGAACTTGTTGTCATAAACCAACACTAGGTCTCCTTGTCTAAATGCCTTCTTCTTGATGTTCCTATCATGATAGGCCATCTCTCTTTCCTTCTGTACTTTCTGATGGAATCCTGCAATGAATCTATCTTCCTCAAGTTCGACCAACTGTGCAAGTCTCTCTTGAATAACTCCAGTATCATCCATACCCATAAAGGCAACAATTCTCAGGCTTGGTACCAAATATTCCATTGGAACAACAACTTCAAGACCATAGACCAACTTAAAAGGGGTCTACATTGTCATCTTTTGTTGCATGTGGTTCTATAGGCCCATAATACTACTGATACTCTTAAATCCCAATCATCCATGTTTATGCAACATATCCTAGTTAATGTTGTTTCCAAAATCTTGTTGAATGCTTCAACTGTCCCATTTGCTTGAGGGTGGTACAGCGTGCTCTTCTGATGGTGGACTATAAATTCTTCAGTCAAGGCTTCAACTGTTTTATTTATGAAATGTGTTACTTGATCAATCATGAGAATATTTGGGCATCCAAACCTGTTTATGATGTCATCAAATATGAAGCATGTAGCTGTAGCTGCACTACAGTCTTTAAATTCTCTTGCTTGGGCCCATCTAGTCAAGTAATCTGTCGTAGTGATGATGTATCGTGATCTTGTACATTTTCCTGGTGGGTTTATAGGTCCAACAAAGTCAATGGACGATTTCTCAAATGCTTGTAGGGTCAGTTGAGGTGCTAGTGGCATTTCTTCTCTTCTGGATGGTTTCCCAACCCTTTGGCATACATCATAGGCTCTGGAATAGTCTTTAGCATCTCTGTGTAAGGTAGGCCACCAAAGGATAGATCTAAGAACCTTCTACATAGTTTCTTTACCTGCATAATGTCCTCCTGCGATGCCTTCATGAGCTTCTGCAAGGATCAATGGTCGTTCTACCTCCATAACACATCTAAGCAAGATATCATTTGGTCCCATGTTGTATAGATGTCCAGCTATAAGTGAGAAATCTGCAACGCACAATAATAGTTGTTTCTTTTGTGAAGTTGTATACTCACTAAGTTCCATTCCTGTTGATAGGAACTGAACTATTTCTGTGAAGTGGTCATCGATTTTCTTAATAAATAGCAATTGTGCATCCGATAGTGTATCCTCCAAACTGGTGGGTTCTTCACCATGTTCCAACCTCGACAAGTGGTCAGGACCCTAGTTCATTCTTCCTGTCTTTACTATGATATAAAAGTCATATTTTTGAAACAACATAAGCCATATGCATATTCGCCCCCCCAACACTGGCTTGTTGACAAGGTACTTCAGCGTGGAGTGATCAGTAAACATTTTAAAGTGTCCTCCCAACAAATATTGGTGAAATTTCTGCAGTGTGTACAAAATAACTAACCCCTCTCACTCAGTGGTGATGTAGTTAATCTCAACAGTTGATAGCTTCATGCTAGCAAAGGCTAATGGGTCGTCAATATCTCCTTCTCCTGGTTGTGCTAACACACCTCCTAAAGCAATAGAAGATGCTTTGACATGCACATGAATCTCCTTGGTCCAATCTGGAAACACTAAAATGGGCACAATAACCATTTTCTGTTTTAGTGTGTCGAAGCTCTGTTGACATTCTTCAGTCCAACTTAACTAACAATCCTTCTTCAATAGCTTCTCCATGGGCATTGTAATCTGAGCATATCCTTTAATGAACTTCCTGTAGTAGCCTGTGTGTCCCAACACAATGCACAACTATGTAACTGTTGTAGGAGGGGGTATATCAACTATAATGACGATCTTGGATGGATCTACCAGTAATACTTTCTTACATACAATATGTCCTAATAAAACTTCAAATGGTGAGAATAAAATGAAATTATTTAGATTTAAAGTAATTTGACACTGCCTGCATTTATCCAACATTAGCCTTAGACATTCAATGTGATTCTTCAATAAACTAAATATAGTCCAATCATCAAAATATATTTCTAAAAATTTGTGCAAAAACTCCTTGAATGCTTTGAACACCACATGGGAAAGATGGTTGGGGCATTCTTCAATCCGAATGGAATCACTATATACTGATAGGATACCCATTCTATTTCAAATGTAGTCTTGTGACGATCTTCCTTGGCAATCTAGATCTAATGGTATCCTGAAAATCCATCTGTAGAAGAATATACTTCTTGGCCTCCCATGTTATCTAACACTTCGTCAGTGAATGGTATAGGGAAGGGGTCATGTAAGAAGACATCGTTCAACTTCATGAGTGTTGAAATAATGTAACTACGAAGAGCATTCTTATTATTATTTTGTTATTGGATTAAATCCCCATTTTGGATTAATCATGTCATTATTATTATTGGATTAAATCCCCATTGAGGATTAATC
>SNQJ01S0029416.1:34982-51099 GCA_010110895.2 Picea sitchensis | reverse complement strand
AAGTGCAGAATAAGAAGTCGGTCCAGCAGTTATAATGGAAGACCCAGAATTAATTAAAGGTGGGTTTACCCACCCAAAGTGAGAGGTCGGCCTTGCCAGATGGTGACCTTTCACACGTGCCAGGTTGATATAAATAAGAGGCTAGCACCTCACTTCTTACACACTTCACTTGCTCATTCTCTTATGAGGCAATTACAAGTTGGAGAGAAGAGAAGAAGGGTGGAGCATCTCTTGGGGAGCACTTTCTGTATTGGTTTGAGTTATCTCTTGAACATTGTATAAGCAATTTATGATAAGGAAGTTTTTGCTGGGTTTTCTTCCCCTGGAGGGTTTCCCAGGATAAATGTTGTGTCTCTTGTGGATGTGTATTTCTCAGTGATCTTGTTCTTATGATGCTCTTATCTATTGAAATGCAAAGAACTATAATAATGGCATAAACGCTAACAATGAGATCTACACAGATCCTGATCTCACATATCTTCTTGTCTTGCACCACCATAGGGCTAATCCACTTTGATTCTTCCACAGGTTCTATAATCCCTTCTTCCAACATTCTGTCAAGCTCAATCTTCACTTTTTCCTTATATTTAGGGTTCAATTTGTAAGGTATCTGTTTGACTAGTCTAACATATGGTTTTAAAGGGATCCTCATCTCTCCCATTGGTCCTTTAATACCCTTCATATCAGTGAACTTGGTCAGAGACAAGTCCTCATACTCGTGCAACAACTTTGTAATCTTGTCAATGGTAGCAACATCCCAATAATCTCCTACATTGGCAAGCTTCAGTGTTTCCTCTGTTTCAATATTGACTTTATTGATCTTGATCGGTTGTCCAATAAATGGTAACTCAACTCCTATCCCTTCCACATATCTCTAGCCTTCTGTTTCTGTGATTTTTACTTTCCTCGGATCATCATATTCATCGGCATTAATATTGTAATAGCCTTACAGTATCTGGAGAGCCGCAGTCCATTCATCCTCTTCCTATTCTAATGGAAGGTTGGATATCTCCTCGAATACTTTCTGTCTTACAATATGTAATGCTTGGTCTACTGAAGGAAATTGGCTTTCAAATAGGAATGCAGTTATAAAATTCTGAGTCATACCTTTCCAATCTTTAGTGACGAGGCGTGGCTCTGCTTGAAGGTACCAGTTGATAGGTATCGTGTCCAGCATGTTGATGAATTTGTGTACCCACTTTTCTTGCGGGATGTCACTCTAGGCCTCTTCGCATCTTCACACATGGTCCTTTGTGCAGCTTCGACCTGTGTAGTGAACTTTGCAGCCTTCTACCTGTGTTGAGAATCGTGTTGTCATCAAAGTACAACATTGTATCCAATATGTAATATTACTTTTATGTTTCTCCCACCATCTTGCTGGTGTGGATTTCAAGGCCTCATCCATTTCCAAAAACCTCTGTTGTGTTGGTACATTCTCCTCAAATTTTGACAAGAAGGTTTCCAAAGGATTCAAACAATCAAAGGTGGGTACGTTACTTACTGTTGTGCCAATCCATCGAACTTCTCTGGTTAATCTAGCACATCTTCTTGTAGATACTTTGTACAACTTATTCTGCCAGTTCTCTAGTGCTTCTACTGAATCTGATGATCATGCGCCCTGACTTCGCCAGCTTAGATTCCCATCGACCTTAGGATTAATGTAATCTTGTTGTCTGGGGGTTAGCTTGTAGATGTTTTTTAGTGCGTATGCACAATATTCTTCTCTGATGGGCTCTGTGTATCGCTGACCTTCATTGGGATCTAAAGGTGCAATGACCCTAAGACCATCACCTTCAAAAGTCATACATCTCTTCTTTAAGTCAACAACAATAGAGTTATTGAAGGCCCAATCAATTCCCAACAACGCGGGGTAGGGGAAATTGTCATCAACTATTTCAACTACCTTGAAATATGCAAATGTTCTTACTCCGTCGATGTCCACAGGGACATGCTCCAATCGTCCAAATGGGCTGACAACTTGATGATTAGCCATCCTAAGCCTGATAGGAGAATAGATCAACTTTGGTTTTCCCATCTGTGCCCAAGTTTGCTTCGTCATGACATTGACCTCTGACCCTAAGTCGAGGACCACATAGTCTTTCTCATACTCTCCTATTTGAGCATTCAGATGTAATTCCTTATTTTTCCTTCTCTTCTTACCAATTTTGTGTACTTCCCTATTCAGTAAGGGATCTATCTTTCCTATCTCATATTGTTTGATTAAATTTTGTAACTCTTGTATAGTTCTTTCTTCCTAAATCAACTTAATACAAGTATGTAAAATGTCCATGAGCTTGCTTACCTCTTTTCCTTCTCTTGGTGAACCAGACTGATCAAATGCATGAGTCATTCCATACTCTCTTACTTCTAGTCTTGTCTTTTATGAAGAACATTGGTCTCCTCTAAATTTTTTCCTAGCTTCCTCGAACATCTGTCTTTATTTCTTTGCATCAAAGGCTTGAGTCTTCTCTGCAGCTTTCCTGATTCCTAAATCTTTTGTAATCTTCCCTTGGGTCAGTCTGTCTTCTCCCATAACAATGCCTCCTCTAGTTATAATAACAACTCTAGGGTCTCCTCCATGAGGTTCATCATAGATCAGTTGCACTTGCGGGTTTTGCTGAGGTCCTCGTCTTTTCTGAAGCTTAGCTAGCGACACAGGACAATCTTCCATAACATGGTCAAACGAGCTGCAGTAGCTACAAGTGGTACAAGGGTTCTGACAATCCCTTGCAAGGTGTCCTGGTTGTGCGTAGTTATAATAGATGATCTATCCTCAACCTATGCTTATTCCTCCTCCTCGTTCTCTTCCTCTGAATCCACCGCAAGGATTGAATTTTCCTCTCCCAGGAGAGTTATACTGCGTAACATTTCCTTCTTGCTGTACTTCGCCTTGGATATTATATATTTCTCTTGACCTTTCATGCATGAGATCATAAGCCATACAATCTCTATCATCATTCCCTATAGACTTACAGAATGTACATCACAAATTTGTAGGTGTCTGAACATACTTTTGCATATAATAGCACTCACCAGTACGATGTTTGTTTCTGCATACCTCGCACCAGGGTAAGGTGACTTGATTCAAGGGGCTCAGGGCTCTAGAAGCCAATTATTCATTGAATAGAGGGCATTGTTCCTTTTCATGGCCTTCTGATCTGCATCTAACACACCAAATATATTTTCTTTTATCTTTTCCCTTGTATTTCTTCATATCTTCGACCCGTAGAGACAAACTAGTTAGTTGACTCATGATCTGACTCATACCTGAGCTGGATTCTCCCATAGGGGCTGATTAAAGGTTCATGGTGATCTCCAACACCTCATCCTACAAAGAAATCTTCTCTTGCATCAGGGGAACTCTGATGTGTGGTAGGAGGGAAGCAATGAACCATTCTTTGTTTTGTTCATCTGGGATCTGGAAAGTTAATCGACCTGTCAATGTTTTGAATCTCTGATCGAATTCCCACACAGGTTTAGCCACCTTTTGCTTGATCTCTTTCAACTCTGTGATACATTGTGACTCTGACTTAGGTTTCTTGATCCTCTAACCACTTTTGAGCTTCTATCTTCGATGGAAACCACCTTGAAATTCCCTTAAAAATATTCCTGTCCTGACAACAGAACCATTTGTTGGCACAGGGGCAGACCCAGGGTTCAGCGCCAAGAGCGCACTAATAAGCCATAACTGTTGGCCCTTTCGGTAACACCTGCGAAGCAGATGAAGTCTCACCCGAAGCAAATGAAGTCTCACTTGAAGCAGTTATGAGGGGGTTGCAGGACAGATATGTCTACAACCAAAGGAATATCAAGTGGATCTAACACATGAACAACACATCATTCATACATCACTTATCAGCTCGATCTAATCGATGCATCTATCAGATCTACCTTATCAATGCAATAAAAATATATGAAGGAAAATTACAAAATACCAATCATACACAACACAAAATATACATGGTTCACCCTCTCTCTAGGGCTACGCCCATAGAACTATGCTATATTATATTGATGTAAAGCATACAGTTCTTATTTGTGCTCTGAACTAGTAGATCTTCTCTTCTTCTTCTATGATTCTCTCCCCTCCTTGCACACCCAGCTGTAGGGTTGATCTTCGCCCCCAGCTGAAGATCATACAATACCAGAAGGCTGTTGTACTCAACACTTCTCTCTCTCACAATACTCTTCTCTCGAACAACTCAGTATCAACAGTAACAATAACAACACATCAACCCAAAGTACCAGCCCAAAACACCAACCCAACCTAGGCCCTTTAGATGTCTATTTATACATTACAATCATTCACCAACATCCTGAGGCTGAAACCTAAGTGTCAAAAACCCTAGATACCAAAACCCTAGGTGTCTAAAACCCTAGGTCAACTTGACCTGTGTTTTCAGGGCTTCGCCAACTTGTCTTTCCTTCCTTCTCACGAGGTGCTCCAAAGCATCTAATGGTGGATTTTTCCTCTTTTTGAGTCATCCATGATCCTTCTTCCTTGCTTATCTATCATCCACGATCTCCTCATCCAACAACTTTCTTTCTTGGGCTTCTCTCCATCTTTTCTGCTCTTTTTCTCACTTCTACCCAGTATCAGTCACTGTGTCTTTTGCAAAGTTCATTTTTTCCCTTTTCTTCCTTGTTCTTTGCTTCCTTCCATAACCAAGGGCCAACATATTCTTGAAAAATCATCAATGAAGGATACATAATTCAAGGATCCACCAAGTGAAGGCATTGAAATAGGGCTAAACACATCACTATGAACCAAATCTAGGATCCTCTTTTCCCTTGTTGCTCCAGATGGGAACCTCACTCAAATTTGTTTTCCATATTAACAATATTCACAAAAGTCAAATTCTAAATTACATTCAGGAAAATCTTTGACCATACCTTTTTTATGCATATCTCGAAGTCCTTTTTCTCCAATATGTCCCATCCTCTCTTGCCATAACATGGTCCATTCGACTTTATGATGACATTTCGATTCAGTTTGAATCGAATCATCTTGAGTCAAGTTGAGTCAAGTCAAAGTCGAGTCGAATTTAGGAACAACGATGTTGTTTCATCCATTTGAGTCTACACTCCCTAATAACTTGTATAGGGTTCCAATCCTAACTCATTTCATTAATATCATCACACCTCTGACCATATTGCACGAATCCTTCTAAAATAGAGTGTGCACTCCTGCATCACTCATATTGATGAAAAATATCAGTTTTCTTTCCAAATATAGAATATGTAGCACAAATGGAAGGGTTCTACTCCTCCCATCCTGCAGTATTAGTTGAACTCTTCATCGTCTGAAAATTTTGGATGACAAAATTTTGGTTTTACAATCATCCCTCAAGAACACATTTCCTCCTTCATATCATTCATATTTGTAGAACCATTCTATATGTGGTGTCATATAATAGGATGATCCTGAGTCGATCAATCAAACATCTTGATCCGACTGTGTACTAGTCAACGTTAGGTACACATTACCTCCCTTATCTGGATTCATATTTCTCTCAATCAAATGATTCTCCTCGAATCATGTGATGACTTCCATTTCCTTCAACTTGCAGTCCCTTTTGTAATGCCCAGATTTACCTCATTTGTAGCATATTCTTGTCAACTAAGTAGGGGATTTAGATCTACCATTCGACATAGAATTTCTACTGGAGAATTTTCCTTTATCTCTGTCAATCATTTGACCTCTCACAACGAATTCCTCTTTGGCTGATCCTTCCCTTTTATTCCTTCTCATTTCTTCTGACATTAGAGATGCAACCAGGTCTTCTAGCGCTACTGTGGTTGAATTGATCCCTATATCCATAACTAAGTTATCATAGGAGTCCGAGAAAGAACATAATAAGATAACACAATTCTCCTCCTTAGTGATTTGAATATCCACAGAAGATAACTAGATTAAAATGGTATTAAATGCATTTAAATTCTCAATCATTGAACTTGCCTCACTCATCATCATAATATATAGTTTCTTTCTGAGAAACAACTTATTTCTGAGAGATTTTGACTAGTACAATCTCCCCAACTTGTCCCACAATTTCTTGGATGAATCTTCACTTGAGACATTCAACAATATCAAATATGCAAGATAAATTCGAATCATACTCCTTTCCCTGCTCTTGTGTTTCTCCCATTCATCCATCGACATACCTGTCAATATGGTACCTGGACAAAATGTTTCACATTTTTCTTGATCTGTAAGGAGATATTCAATTTTAAGCTTCCAAAGCTCAAAAATATGTCCATTGAATTTTTCGATCTCTATTCTCGAGTTTCTCACCATTCTTTAACAAAATATTTAAATATTTGTCACTTACGACTCTTACTGAACCCAGGTTTGAGCTTAGATCCAAATTTGTTAAACCAAGATTTGATACCACAAGTTAGGAAATGAGGAACACTTCGACACTAAACCTAGCAGAAGAAAGGAAAAAATATTTAATCAAGAAAGTAAATGACAAGAAAATACATAGTACATAGATATTTTACCCTAGAAACCCAAACTGGGAAAACCAACATTCCTTGAGAATTTTTCTCTCTTGTTGTATTATTCATTCATAGTAAAAGGTTACATGTCTAACCTTGGTCCACACCTAAGACAAAATCGACATCATACCTTTTTTCTTTACACAAGAACAACCTTGTAGCCAATTCAGCTTACATTTGCATGGCCAACAACCTCTAAATATTGATTATTCCACGATTATATATTACAACATTAAAACACACCTTATTTATAGGATTTATAGTAGGAAAAAACCTAAATAAAAGGTGCCCAAAAATGGTTACAGATCCACGCAGATCATTGGCTACAAATCCAGGGAATCTCATGATTTGTTTACAATCACCTATCAATCGGCCTTCATTTGGTATTCATTCAATTGCCACATGCCCTCCTGTCGAACTCTTATCAATTGGCCACTTCAAATTGTTGTCGATGTCTTAAACTTCGAATTTACCCGGTCAAAATACCTCGACCTTTGAATTTCTGTTAATGTTTTCGACTTTGAATTTACTCTGTCAAACCACCTCTACCTTTGACTTGCTGTTGATTCCTTTGACTTCAAATGTCAGTCGATCCAACTCAACTGTACTTTCACTGCAAAGAATATAACAACCCAACAAAATCATCCAAGGTGAATGTTGCAATGTGACACAACCATTGAGGAATGTTGCAATCCAATATAACCATGGGTAACCAAAGGAAACCATAGGTAACTAATGTAAATCATAGTAAAAAATAGTTGAACCATAGTCAACCATTGACAAACATAATCAAACATGGTCAATAAGAGTGCCAAAAACCCTTAATAACTTTCACAACATGACATGACATATGATGAATGTCACAATGTGAAAAAATAATTAATGAACATTGAAATGTGTCATGACATTCTATGAAGGCCACAATATGACATAGCCATTAACATAACCATTAAGGAAATAAATAATTTGACATAAACAACCATGTTTAACCAAGGTCAACCATTATTGGCCACAGTGAAACATGGTCAACCATTATAAAAATTCCTTAACCATAGTCAACCATAATCACCCTTATTCAACCATAGTAAACCATGCTCAACCATAATCAAACATGGTAAATTATGCACAAACATAATGAGTCATGGTCAAACCACCTAACATAACCATCGAAGAATGTGACATCCCAACATAACCCTTGATGAACATTGCAATGTGACAAAACCCTTAATGAATGTCACAATGCGACATTGCATTTCATGTACATCACAATGTGAAAAAATCCTTAATGAACATTGCAATGTGACATGACATTTGATGAACATTTCAATGTGTCATAGTCATTAATGCGACAATATGAATGTCACAATCCAAAAGAACCATTAAGGAATGTCACAATCCAACATAACCATTGGTGAATGTCACAATATGGAGAAAACCTTTATGAATGTCACGATGCAACATCACATTTGATCAACACCAAAATGCAACATAACCATTCATGAATGCAGGAAGCCAACACAAGTCAACCAATATGAATCTCTCAATGTCACATAGCCATTGAGAAACATCACATTCAAACATATCCATATTATAAACTAATCCAAAATGAATGTTACAATTTGACATAAACATTGAAGAATGTCACAACCCAACAAAACCCTTTGTGAATGTTGCAATGTGATAAAACCCTTAATAAATGTCACAACGTGACATCACATTTCATGAATATCACAATGCAACAAAACCATTTATGAACATCATAATATGACATGACATTTGATGAATGTTGCAATCTGATATATCCATTAACGTGGGAAGATGAATGTCATAGTCCTAAATAACCGTTAAGCAATGCAAATATTTGACATAAAGATCCGTGTTTAACCAAGGTCAACCATTGTTGACCATAGCGAAACATGTTCAACCATTATAAAAATTGCTCAATGATAGTCAACTTTAATCACCCTTCTTCAACCATAGTAAACCATGCTCAAACATCCTCAACCCTAGTCAACCATAGTCAAACATGGTAAATAATACACAAACATAATGAACCATGGTCAAACCATCTGATATAACCATTGAAGTGTGTCACAACCAAAAATAACCCTTGATGAATGTTGCAATGTGACAAAACCCTTAATGAATGTCACAATGTGACATCACATTTCATGTACGTCACAATGCGACAAAACCCTTAATGAACATTGCAATGTAACATGACATTTTATGAATATTGCAATGTCACACATCTATCAACTTGGAAATGTGAATTTCACAATCCAAAAGAACCATTAAGGAATGTCATAGTCCAGCATAACCCTCGATGAATGCCACGATATGACAAAAACCTTTACGAATGTAACAATGTGACAACACATTTTATCAACACCACAATGTGAGATAACCATTCATGAATGTATGAATCCAGCACAATTCAACCAAGAAAAATCTCTCAATGTCACATAACCATTCAGGAACATCATAATCAAACATATACATATTATAAAGTAAGACAAAATGAATGCTACAATATGACATAACCATTGAAGAATGTCACAACCCAAAAAAACCTTGATGAACTTGCAATTTGACAAAACCCTTAATAAATGTCACAATGTGACATCACATTTGATGAGCATCACAATGTGATAAAACCCTTCATGAACATTGCATTTTGACATGACATTTGATGAATGCTACAATCTGGCATAGCCAATAATGTGGAAATATGAATGTCACAATAATAAATAATCATTAAGCAATGTAAAAATTTGACATAAGCAACCATTCTTGACTGAGGTCAACTATTTCTTACCACAATGAAACATGGTAAACCATTATAAAAATTTATTAACCATAGCCAACCTGAAGTGCCCTTCTTCAACCATAGTTAAACATGCTCAAACATACTCAACCATAGTCAAACATGGTAAAATATACATAAACATAATAAACCATGGGAAAACCATATAACATAACCATAGAAGAATTTCACAACCCAACATAATCCTTGATGAATTTTCCAATGCAAAAGAAACCTTAATGAATGTCACAATGTGGCATCACAATTCATGTATGCCACTTTGTGAAAAAACCCTTAATGAACATTCCAATGTGACATGGCATTTGATTAATGTTGCAATGTGACATAGCCATTAAGATGAAAATATGAATTTTGCAATCCTAAAGAACCATTAAGGAATGTCACAATACAACATAACCCTCTCACAATATGACAAAAAACTTTATGAATATCAAAATATGATATCAAATTTGATCAACACCACAATGCAACATAACCATTCATGAATGTAGGAAGCCAACACAAGTCAACCAAGATGAATATCTCAATGTTAGATAACCACTGGAACATCACCAACAAACATATTTATATTATAAAGTAATCCAAAATGAATGTTGTAATTTGACATAACTATTGAAGAATGTTACAACCCAACAAAACCTTTAATAAATGTCACAATCTGACATCCCATTTGACGAATGTCACAATGTGACAAAACCCTTATTAAACATTCCAATGGGACCTGGAATTTGATGAATGTCACAATCTCACATAGACATTAATGTGGAAAGGTGAATGGAACAATCCAAAATAACCATTAGGCAACACAACAATTTGACATAAAAAAACATGGTTAACCAAGGTCAACCATTGGAGACCACAACGTAACATGGTCAACCATTATAAAAATTTCTCAACCACATTCAATCATAACCACCCTTCTTCAACTATACTAAACCATGCTCAAACATGTCAACCATAGTCAACCATAGTCAAACATGGTAAACAATACAAAAACATAATGAACCACATTCAAACCATCATTATCTAAACTCAAACATGGTAAACAATACAAAAACATAATGAACCACATTCAAACCATCATTATCTAAACTCAAACATGGTGAGTTTTATTCAACCATTCTCAAACATGTTCAACGATGTTGAAACAATTTCAATCATAGTCAACCATGGTGAGTTTTATTCAACCATTCTCAAACATGTTCAACGATGCTGAAACAATTTCAATCATAGTCAACCATGGTTGAACATTGTAAAAAATAATCAACCATTATCAAGAATAATCAAACATGGTCAACCATAGTAAACCATGGTCAAAATGGTCATCCATAGTCAACCATGGATACTCAACCATGGTCAGATACGATTATCCATAGCCAACCATGGTTCATCGTAGTCAAATATGATTAACCATATTCAACCATGATCAACCACATGGAACCATTGTCGAACATGGTCAACTATAACCAACCATGGTTAACTAAGGTCAATCATAGCCAACCTAATTCAATTATAGTCAAACATACTCAACAAAATTAAATAGTTATCAAAAGTCACTATAGTCAACAATCGCTAAACATAGTCAACTATGATTAAGCATAATAATATCAACAACAATATTATAATATATCAACTTAATATTACTTAATATAATATTATTTAACTAACTAAAACAATAACTATAATATTAATACATAATATTATAATTTAATATTATACTAGCAACAACCATCATATTAATAATATTATAACAATTTTAATAATATTAATGTAAGCGTAAATAATATGAAATTTAATAATAAAAGATTATACAAATTTTATTAAACATAGTAAAAAAAAAATATTAATAATATTAATATAATATTATTATTATTATTATTTTGTAAGTTGGAAGATATGTTAGAACCTACTAAGCAATAAAATCTATAGATATCATGCTATCCCAAGAGGCTATGGCAACATTCCCCTGGTGGGAAACCAATGCTTCCACATGGCCATTAAGGTTCACAGTATCCATGCAAAACTTGAAAAACAGTAAGAAACATAAACTGTAAAGTACTAGATCTAGTATGCCACGCAGGGTGAAAATCCTTTCTGCTAGACTATCCATATCGAAAACAAAAAACTGAAATGAGCTAAAACTGTAAATTCCTAGATATAAGAAGTCGCACAGGGCAAAGAACTTGGGATTTATACTATCTGGAAGCATAAAGTCATGGGAAACCTGAGCAAGAAGAAGTTATCTAGAGCTGGGGTTGAGCCTCTGCTCATTCCTTCGATATTGCATGGTGTCCCTACCTAGCGCACCTGTGTTTGAAATAACTTTCTTGAGATCCTGTAGAAGAGTCATCAAGATATCCTCACGACGAATCCATTCTTCTTCCCTATGCTGCATCTCTTTGATGGCACCATTGACGTCCTCAATTGCTCGCTTGATGGCATCCAAAGAGTCCTTGAGAGCTTCCTTCCTAGTGCAACGGGTGCAAACAAGAGAGGGATGAGGGGGTGGAGGTAAATCAGAGGATGAGGTGGGGGTGGGGGAGTCCAGAGAGGGGAGGGGGGAGGATGAAGAAGAGAGAGAGACTAACAGAATGGGGGGAGAGAAGGGTGGAGGAGGCTGGCGGGGAGGCGATAGCTCTGGGTTGAGCTTTGAAGCGAAGCCTAGGGAGTTGTCATGGCCATCGAACCATTCAACTCTACATGCGTAAGCAGATGACAATGGAGGCAATTTTAGAGTAGTGGCCTGTTCGAGAGGGTGGTTCGGGGAGGTGGTGCGAGATGAAGCAAGGGGAAGCTTTGGGGTGGAGGCACACGCAGAGTCTTGAGGCAAGCTTGGAAGAGCCTACTTTCCTCGTCCTCTCTAACCTCTTCCTCTTGCAGCGTACCAGGCCACCCCCCATTTTGATTTACCTCGACGTCGAGGCATCAGGAGAAACATTGGAAACCAGAGATGGAGCGTGTGATAATTGTTGTTCGAAGGACAGGAATCAAGCCATAACCAAAATCAATAGATGATCGGAGGATGAGTGCTAGGTGCAGGGGCCTGAGAGCACCAAGGAAACTCGAGCTAGGGGCAAAAAACTTGGCAGTATGCAGGAGGAGGCTAAGACTCGGGAGGTCGAGAGATCGAATGAGCCACGACTTTCCAAAAATATGACTCAAAACCGTTGAACCGAGCAAGGTGATGGGACTGGGCCTGCGTCCAACCTATTTCCATTATCGCTCCAATGAATTGGACTGCCATAACATTAAACTGATTTGAATTCAATTGAATGCATAGGTGCGTCGGTCGAGGAGTTAACTGCATGGATTAATGGCGAAGGTGAGTGTGGGCTAATTTGGCTCGAGGTGGCAATAGATGTGGCCATGTGTTCGTCTGTCTGGCCATCCACCCGTCGTGTCTGATATCACCCCATCCCGCGAAATATAATATTATTATTAATATTGTTTTTGTTTTTATACAATAATCAATTTTTACTTCATAAAATTATTATATAAATTTGTTATATAGAAATCACAGTATCACACCATAATCTATAATAAAAGTTGATATAATTTTATTAAACATTGTAGAAAATTAAAGAAATATTAATATTATTCATATGGTGTTTTTTTATATAATAGTAATTTTTTAATTTAATATTATATAATATTTTTTATATAAAATTTGTATAAATGTTGTAACAATATATTATTTAAATAAATAATTATATAAATATTGGAACATTGTAGTATAATATTTATATTGATATAATAATAATAATAATAATAATAATAATAATAATAATAATAATAATAATAATAATAATAATAATAATAATAATCTTCTTCTATTTTTAAGGTTATGACCAAGCCAGAAACCAAATTGGTGTATGAGACCCCCTTTGCCAAACGATTTTATTGGTAAAGTCTACTGAGGTATACATACCCTACCCCCTTTGGATTGTATTGATTAATAATAAAGTTCTACTTAAACTTTGTTAATATTAGTTAATACAAATATTAATATAATATAATATAATTTTATTGATTAATAGTAAACTTGTGTCAACCTTATTTATATAAATATATGATATTTGTTATTTGAACATATCTTTATGCATCCACTTGTTACTAGCAAGAACCATATTAATATTATTAATGTGTCTCTATAGGTTGATAGACGTGTATTTAACACATTAATAATGTTTTTTTTCCCTATAGTATGTGCTAAATATAAGCACATCGATGTAGACACATTATTAATATTAATATGGTTGTTGCAACTATATATATAATATAATAAACATATTTTGTTTTTCTTGGAGATTTTTCTGGATACAAATTATGTGCGAGGTTTCAAAACATCCAATGTTTCGAGTGGAAGTGTTGAGTTTCATATAGTTTCATATCTATACGATAAGAGAGTAAGTGACCATTGAGGAAAGGAGTAATATTAAAGGTAAATTAATTTATGGGAAGTAGTTTTTGAGATTGGGAGATAAGATATATTGTTTAATGGTGATGCGAAAAATATTGAAAAAAGAGGTAAAATTAGTAATTCAGTTTAGTTGAAAAATAAGGAGAATAATGAAAATAAAAGAAATAGTCTTTAAGGTATTTAAATTAAATGAAAAAGGGGAGATAAATGTGAGAATAACACTTTAAGAAGAGGAGAAAATTTGAAGGAATCATGAAAACATAATAATATAAAAAGGGGGGATTGGAGAAATTAAAGTGTGATAATAATACATGAAAAATTATTTAAATGGGGGATAAAAGTAAAATCAAAAGAAGTGAGTAGATTAAAAGGTGAAATGATGCTAGGATAGTGGAGGAACAAAATCAGAGAAGAGGAGAGGAGGAAGGATGGAGACAAACATAAAAAATATCTAAAATGAGGATGCTTAATGGTCAAGGTGATGAATGGTAGGTTTCCAGGATTGGCTAAGCTTGTAGCGATCTTTACAGTTGAAGTTATTAGGATGTTTTTTTATTTTAATGGATTCTCAAATGAGATGGGAGGAGAAATGTGGGGTGGAGGCTAAAATTTTTGTTTGTTCAAAGAAAATAAGATGCTTAGAGTTAAAAGATTGTTCAACAATAGTTGATTCAGAGATTTGGTTGTAGGTGGTATCAACTATATGCTCTCTAATCTGGGATTTAAAGGTTATATTAGTTTTATATACATAATATTTCCCACAAGAAAAAGGAATTTGGTAAAATCCTTGGCCAAGCATCGGGTCATATTTGTCTTCAGTGGTTCTAAAAGGTTTTTTTAGGGCTTTGTAGGGTTTGAATGCAGTTTTAATATTTTTCTTAGCTAAGAGTTTTGAGATCTGATCCATGGTGCACTATATATAAGGCAAAGAGATGAGAGCATGAGGAGGGGAGAAAGGAGAGGTGATTTTTTGTTTAGGGTTGCTGGCTGAGTGGAAATATTGGTTGATTTGAGAGAGAGAGCAACCATTGGATAAAAGGGTTTTGGTAAGGTGGGTCTTTTCCTTTGTGAGGTATTGAGGGGAAGTAATATAGATGGCATGAATAACCAAGGTTTTTAGGACAACATATTTTTGAGCTAGATGATGGTGGGAGATGACATTGAGGTATATATTAGTGTGTTTTTTCTCCTATAGACGTAGTGGGATATGGAGCCATCAGGAAGGCAAGAGATGAGGAAATCCAAGAAGGGGATAGAGTTGTCCTTTTCAGTTTCCATAGTGAATTGGATATGGGGGAAAGGTTGTTAAAATTATTGAAGAAGGAGGTTAAGTTGGATTGGTCATGAGGCTAGATGAAAAACATTTCATCTACAAAAAGAAACCAACATTTAGGTTTGAAGTCAAATATGCTTAAGGATAAATATTCAAAATGTTCCATGAATATGTTGGCAACCACTGGGGATAAGGATGACCCCATGTTTATGCCTTTGTTTTGTTCATAGAAAACTCCCTTAATGGTGAAGAAGGTTTAATAGGTACATTTTGATGAGATTCAAATTTTCAGGGTCTACCATTTTGGAGATTAAGGATAGGGCTTCTGAAACATGGATATTTGTGAAAAGAGAGGCCACTTCAAAGCTAACCATAAGGTCTTGTTCATCAAGGTGAAGATTCCAGGTTTTATGAATACAGTTGGCAGAGTCTTTGATAAAAGAGGAGGTTTTCACTATGAAATTTTGAAGTTTATTAGCAAGAAAATGAGCAAGGACATGCGTGGGGACTCCTATGGTACTCATTATGGGTATAAGATGAATATTTTTTTTATGAATTTTGGGTTTCCTATAGATCCTTGAGGTTTTGGGGTTATGAGGGAGGATACACTTTGAATGGAAAGATCAAGGGAGGACGATTCGATGTCTTTGGTAACCAAGCCGATGATGGTGTTAATAGGGTTTTTATTAAGAGTTTTGTAAGTGGAGGAGGAAAGAAGATCAAGCAATTTAGAATTGTAATTAGTATAAAAAAATACGTTGTCCTAAAAACCTTGGTTACTTTAGCCATATGTATTTCTTCCACTTAATTCCTTGCAAAGGAAAAGGCCCAGCTTACCAAAACCCTTTTATCCAATGGCTACTCTCTCTCTTACAAATCAACCAAGATTTCCACTCAGCTAGAAACCCTAAACAAATTTACCTTTACTCTTAGTATTTTCCTCAATGGTCACTTACTCACTTATCTTATAGATACAAAACTCATCCCTCTTCTACCATAACAACTTTTTATATCCATGATGATAGGTGAAGTGTCCACTTGAAACATTAGACATTACAAAACCTCACATAGTTTTATCCATAAAAACCGTAAGTAG
>SNQJ01S0029416.1:0-26167 GCA_010110895.2 Picea sitchensis | reverse complement strand
AGAGAGTTGAACTCTCCATCCTTGCCCCTTCCTTCCACCCAAGAATATATGAGAGATAATAAAAATTTACATTAAATCATCACCATCAACCAATCATCACATAGAACCTGATAATGCTTCCCGAGACATCTTCAATTTATGAAATTCTTCAATTCTTGGAGTACTCTGATCCTGTAGATAATATTACTCAATGTATTCTATGAAACTCCTCCAATTTTCACTCCTTGAATCCTCCCCACACTCAATATTTAACATCCGATTCTGAAACTCGCACAAAAGAAACTATAGTATGTACTCTTTCCAATGGAAGTGGTCCCACTTCATTTGGATTTTGTATGAAGAATTTATGGTTGTTTTACCCGGAACACTTGTTTATTGACTAGCTTCAGGACTGGTCACAAACTCTATCTTCCACAGAGTGTATCTCCATAATTATAGCGAATCAAGAGCTGGAATTTTTACCAGAGGTATCTTGATATGTATTCTCAATATCATAGCGATTTCACCATATGAATCGTTCTAGAAAAAAGTTATAGAAAAAATGGTAAGATGACCTGAAAATAACATACCTTAGAACACATCACCAAAAGACTTCATCCTCCCTTGAAATCTGGCCTTCTTTTCTTCTTATTTCCTTTGAAATTCAACTTGTATCAAATGAATGTATAATGATGTTTATTTATACCATTTATGTCACTTCCTTTTAACATTAGGGTCGACCTGACACTTTCTTATTTTGTAATTCTTTTCTTTAATTATTTCCAAGGCCTACATGTACTTCCTTCTTCAATTCACTTTGTCATCTTCAAAAATTCATTTATCCTCAACCATGAGGATCCACGTGATGTGCCACATACCACTGGAAACAACATGATGTACACGATCCATCCATGGGTTTTGTATCTGCATGCTCATTTTCCTTCATGTCCAAATACCTTCATCAATCTTGCGGTCCAAAACCCATGACTAGGGTTGACATCAATGACAACAACCAATCTTGCAACAGTTGGTACTTCATAGTGAATTCGACCCCTACAGGCTATAATACACCTTTAGTCTTCTTCCATTGATAAGTACCTTGAGAGGTTGAACCTGTAGTGTGGCCAACGTTTATTCTCCTACTTCACTGATTTATACCAGGATAAATGGTCCTAACCAATGCATATGCAACTTTCTAGGGTGCTTGAGGAATTGTTTGTCATATAGCAACACTAGAGAACATGGTTGCAAAAATTGTGAGAAATTTTATGGTCCTGCCATGATTTCTGTCTTCTTGTTTCTTAAACAATTGGATGTATCCCACCATGAATATGTCCTCTAATAGTTCCATAAGGTTTTTGAACTGTTACTGAAGTGATTGTTCATCATACATCTAAATGGTGATGGAAATTCACAAACTTGGAACAATGAACTCTAATGGCATCATGACATGTTTTCCATAGACCAACCTGAATGGAGTCTGTTTAGTAAATCTATCCCATGTTGTTATATATTCTCATAGTACTTTTGGAATACCCTCATCCCAATAATCATCTTTCACATTACAAACCTTGGTTAGGGCATGCTCTAAAATCTTATTGAATGCTTCAACTATACCATTAGCTTATGGGCGATATGGGGTGTTCTTATAGTGATGAATCATAAACTCTTGGGTGAGCACGCAGATGGTGTCATTCAGAAAATGAACATATTTATTACTCATTAACAACTTTGGGTAGCCAAACCTTGTGATCACATTCTCAAATATGAAGTGTGTGACCGCTTCTGTAGTGCAATGTTTCATCGACGTAGCTTCTGACTAGTGTTTCAAATACTCTATTGTAGAAATAATGCAGTGCACACTAGTTCAATGCGTCGATGACTTATTGGCCCCACAAAGTCAATATACAACTTTCCAAATGGTTCCAATGATGTTATCAGGAATAGGGGAAGTTCATCTCGTCGACAAGGCTTTTGAATGTGATGCAGACCCCCTATCCCTCTTAAGGGTTGCGGGAACTCTCAGTCAGGATCTTTTGGTTCCGGAGCCGAAATGGCTATTCTGGTTCCAAACTGGAACCCTTCAAACAAACACATAGGTCCCCCACAAATGATTAGTTGACTTTTCCAAGCGTCAAGCATGAGCTCCCACAACACATGACCAAGAGTCGTGACCTCCGGCTAGGCTCAGGTCCCAGTGCCTATTCTTTCGGGTTTCGTGTTTCATGAAATCATGGTACAAGGGATATCCCTGCTCCTTGGAATCCCTGGTTGCCGAAATGATGAAATCTTGATGACCCGAGATCTATGGCTCAGATCTCTCTCGAATCGACGAATACGCTTATTTCGGTGTTTTGTGTTTCACGACTTCGCGTCTTGTGGAGCTGTCCACTCCTCTTCCCGGTCGCCAAAATCATGAAATATCCCCCACTATAGATCAACGGCTCTAGGCCTTCCTAGATCTGACGGCTTCGATCTTTTCAGGGTTCTGCTTGTCGAGAGTCCCACATTGTTGACCCTTGTACTCCCGGTTGCCGAAATGCCAAAATATCTTGGTGTTCAATCAACGGCTCACAATAATCCCTGAGATCTACGGTCCATGTCTGACCTCGCTATTTCGCTATTTCACGATTTGGGGTTTTGGGAGACAAGGGCCTTTGTCCCTGCTCCTTGGAATCCCTGGTTGCCGAAATGCCATAATATCTTGGCGTTCAGTCAACAACTCACAATAATCCCTGAGATCTATGGTCGACGTCCGACCTCGCTATTTCACTATTTCGCGATTCAGGGTTTTGGGAGACACGAACCTCTTTCCTTCCAACTTGCAATACCCGAAATCCCGATGTGGACCGATGGTCCAGATTTATCTGAGATCGATGGTCACTATTCCTCCTGAGGTTTGGATGTCAAGAAGCCCTCGCTGCTAATCTCCTCGCAGCTCCACCTTATCCAACGGCTTGCGGGGTTTCAGCGTTTCTCCCCAAGGACTCTCCACTGTCCATTCAGATCTTCGAGATCTCCCCTCCTGAATCTACGCAGTGTTAAATCCTGTGCTCCTACCTCAAATTGGATGATCTGCGAGATTCTCCACTGCAATCCAATGCTCGACAATGTTCTTCCTCCTGAGCTTTTACTCACTCCAGAATTAGAATATTTTCTAAGTCTTCGAAGACTCGGTCTTCGCTTCTTCCAGGGAATGAGTTCCTGGATCTCGATAACACTTTCCGAAGTGTTGTTCCTCTTGAGCTTTGTCTGGTTCAGACTTCGATTTCCCACGCAATCCTTGCGTCTGAGGGATTTCGATAACTCAGATCCACGGTATTTCTCGCAGAGAAATTCCTCTTGATTTCCTTACATTCCTCTCTGGCTCGATGCACACCTTATAGAGCTCCCAATGAAGATAAACAATTGAAACTGGAAAAACTCACAGTTCCATCCACTTGTTCATGTAAACAAAAATGACAGAAAAACACACACAATGCACACACCATACATTTGGATCGATTTTCCTTCTGTTATATTCACAAGTGCCCAATGGCTACATAATACATTCAAAATTACCATAACTTAAAAACTGAGATCTCCTGCTTAACCCACAATTCTCTCTTACAACTAATTTCTCTATGTATTGCAGCTAACCCCAACTGGGCGTACAAACTTCCACTTAACTCAAAAAGATTTCTAGGGTTTCCCCTGGCTACTTTCCTACTCTAAAATTCATCCTACGCTATCTTAGTTTAGTCGCATTCCAGATCCATAGTGGAAACTCCTGCTCTGTTTACGATTTTCAAAACGTGTCTCAAAGGGTAAAATTCGACACTGGTTCAAGCATGCCTCCAAAGGTAAATTCCAGCGCTGAGTGAAGGCGGATTCAAAATTGGTTGTAACTGCCCACGTTGAAGTTCTGGAGGAACTCTCACGTGTTGAGTGGTCCCGCATCTGCTCACTTGCCAACGATGCTCCTGCATCATAATCCCCTTGACAAAAATTCATGGACCCCTGTCCATGAGCTCCTCTACTAACTTTCCCTGCTTCTGGATAGCAGCTTCATTTTCCCAACTGGCATCTTCTATTGGTGTGTCCCTTCTGTTTGACCAAATATTCAAAATAAGTCTTCCTCCTTGTCTTCTTGCCAATCATTTGATCAACAATTTTCTCCATCTACGGCTTTTCTGCCACAGGCATCTGTTTCTCCCACTAAAATTTTCCTTGAGCTTCTGACCCTTCCGTTTCATCTTTACTGTACAGATACAGGTCTGAAACATTGAATATGGGCAAAATTCCCACACCATCTGGCAACTCAATCTCATAGGCATTTTCATCAAACTTCCACAAGATCTTATAGGGTCCTATCTTTTTCATCTTCAACTTGTTGTATGTTCCCCTAGGGAATATTTCCTTCCTGAGATGTGCTAAAACCTGATCTCCTACTTCAAATTGAAGTTCCCTGCAGTGATGATCAGCTCTGTGCTTGTATTTCTGATTAGAACTCTCCAACTGTCTTTTGATTTGGCTATGGAGTCGCTCCATCTTTGCAGCAAAATCCTCTAATCTAGCGCTCCTGATATCACCCTGTTCCAAGTCTCTCAACTTAGACACTCCCCTGGGTTGCATTCCATAGAGTATTTGGAACAGACTCCTTCCAGTGCTCTTGTTTGGTGAGTCATTGTATGCAAATTTTGCTTGTGGCAGAATCTGGTCCCACTGATTATGATGTTCAGTAACTAGACTCCTTAATAAATTCCCCAAACTCCTATTTACCACTTCAGTCTGCCCATCTGTTTGAGGGTGATAAGCTGATTTGAAGGACATATTCATCCCCATCTTATTCCACATCATCCTCCAAAAGTGACCAACAAATTTTGTGTCTCTGTCTGAGACAATTCTCCTGGGTAGGCCGTGAAGTCTCACAACTTCTTTGAAAAATAGGTTTGCAACATGCGTTGCGTCACTGGTCTTCTGGCATGGGATGAAATGTGCCATCTTTGAAAATATATCCACCACCACAAATATGGCAACGAATCCTCTTTGTGTCCTTGGCAATCCCAACACAAAATCCATGCTTAGTGCATCCCAAGGCCTCTCTGGTATTGGTAATGGTTGATACAACCCAGTGTTCTGTCTTTTCCCCTTAGCATGTTGGCAGATTCTACATCTGTTCACCAACTTTATCACTTCTGTTCTCATACCTGGACAATAGTATGAGTTTCTCAATTGTGCAAACATTTTATCATGGCCGAAATGTCCAGCCAATCCTCCACTGTGTTTTTCCTTTAGAATATTATCCCTTATTGAGCATTTTGGTATGCACAACTGATGTCCTCTGAATAATAGTCCTTCCTGAATCAGGTATTATGTCCACTGACTTCTATCTCTCAACACAGGATTAGCACATGCCTCATATGCCTCCTTGAAATCTATATCATCATGATACATGTCCTTAAGGTGTTCAAACCCCAAGGTCTTCACCTAGAATTCCTGCATGATCAAACATCTCCTGCTTAATGCATCAACAACCTTGTTAGCATTCCCAACAATATGTTTTATGACAACAGTAAAATTTTGCATAAATTCAACCCATTTTGCATGCCTCTGGTTCATTTTTTCCTATCTGGTTATGAATTGTAAAGCTTGGTTATCGCTATACAAGACAAATTCTTGCGGGACAAGATAATGCCTCCATTTCTTCAAAGCTTGAATTATGGAATAAAACTCCTTGTCATATGTGGAGTATATCTTCTTAGTCTCATTCAACTTCTCACTGAAATAGGCAACAGGTCGATTGTCCTGACTCAAAACTTCTTCTATTGCAACTCCACTTGCGTCACATCTTACCTGAAATGTCTTCCCAAAATTCGGCAAGACCAGAATTAGTCGTTCTGTTATCTTCTCCTTTAGTATATTGAAGCTCCTTTCAGCCTCCTCTATCCATTTAAAATATGTGTGCCACTTCTTCACTGTATCCATCATGGGTGCACAAATCCCACTGAAGTCTCTAATGAACTTTCTATAAAAACTTGCTAAACCATGAAAGCTCCTTACCTTGAACATGCTCCTTGGTGATGGCCACTCCCTGATCACTTTCACCTTCTCTGGATCCATCTTCAGTTCATTCGAAGAGATCACGAAACCCAAATAAATGAGTTATGTCTTCATAAAAGAGGACTTCTTCAAGTTGGTCAGAAGTTTCTCCTGCTGTAGCCTCCTCATTACTAGTGTTAGGTGCCTCAAATGCTCCTCTTTAGTCCTTCTAAAGATCAGTATATCCTCCAGATATGTAACCACGAACTTGCCAATGAAATCTTTCAGAATTTCATTCATCAACCTCATAAAAGTACTCGGGGCATTTGTTAAGCCAAATGGCATAACCAACCACTCGTATAGACCTTCGTTTGTCTTAAAGGCTATTTTCCATTCATCACCTTCTCTCATTCTAATATGGTGATATCCACTTTTCAGATCTATCTTAGAAAAGAATTTTCTCCACTTAAGAAATCCATTAAATCATCCATTCTTGGTAAGCGAAATTTGTACCTGATGGTGATCTTGTTGATGGATCTCGAGTCTATGGACATTCTCCATCCTCCATCTTTCTTTGGGCTCAACATAGTCGGTACTGCGCATGGAATCAAGCTCTCTCTAACCAAACATTTGTATAGCAACTCTTGGACTTGGTCCTTCACTTCTTCATTTTCTCGAGGTGTCAATCTGTACGCTGCTTTGTTTGACAGACTTTCCCCTTGTATCAAGTCGATATGATGACTGATACTCCTGATGGGCGGCAATGAGTTTGGCAGCTCATCCACCACTATATCAACAAAATTATCCATCAACTCCTAAAATTCTTCAGGCAAATCATCCATTGACGTACTCGTAAGGATGACTCTCGGCTTCCTCACCACAATGAACTACATCTCCTATTCTTCCTTGACTTCTTTCAGGAGTTCCTTGCCACTCATGAGAAGTATGCTTGTGCTGGCTTCCTCTTTCGCTCTCTTCTCGTCCATTGGCAGCAACATATGCGTCCTACCATTCTTCTCCAATGTATATGTATTCTTCCTTCCATCGTGAATGAAATTTCTGTCAAACTACCATGGTCTTCCCAAAAAAATGTGGCATACGTCCATGGGGATTAAATCACATGGGATTTCATCTTTATATCTTCCTATTTTAATTTCAACCAGGCATTGCTTAGTGATCATTACCTGGTGTCCTTTTTACAGCCATGAGACTTTGTATGGCCTTGGATCTGTAGTTGTCTTTAGCTCCAATTTCTCCACCATCTCTGTGGATACTAGGTTGTCAGTACTCCCACTGTCAATGATCACCTTGCATAGTTTATCCTTAGTCTTGCAAGCTGTCCTAAAGAGACTGTTTCTCTGCATTGGTTTTTCAATTTCTGCCTCTGGTTTTAAGAGAACTTTTCTCAACATCAGGGTTTCTCCATCCTCTGCTCCTTTTGCCCCAACATCTCTTCATTGTGATTCTAAAATGTGAGCTTCTCCTCCTTCCTTCTTCTTCTCGGGACATTCCCAAGACATGTGCCCTATCTTTCCACAGTTATATCACCTTACTCCTCCTCTGCCTCTTCCTCTAGAAGAGTTTCTTCCACCATTTTGTCTCCCTCGTGAACTTCCTCCTCATTCTGAGTGATTGTGTGGTTTCTCAGCCTTGTCCTTAGACTGATGTGCTCTGTCATGGTTAAATCCCTTGCTTTTGCTTGGGATCGAGCCTTTACCTCTTCCTCGCTGGTTTTGTNCTGCCTTCAGTGCAAACTGATAAGCATCTTCCACAGTCCTCACTGACATGATGCTAAGTTCATCCTGGATTTCATATCTCAAGACATTTCTATATCTGGTGACTCTTTCTTAATCTCTCTCCCTTTGTCCAGTTCTGATGTTCGGCCGGTAGAACTCCTCGGTGTACTCCTTGACTGTCATCCCTTTCTGTCTCAGGTTCTGTAGCTTCCTGAATCGATTGATCTGGTAGTCTTTGTGTATGAACTTAGCCTTCAGTTTGGCTACCATCCTATCCCAACTTTTTATCCTCTGTTTTCCTTTACATCTCCTCTCAGCCTGCAGTTCGTCCCACCACAGTGCGGCATGCCCTTTTAGCCTGGTGACTACCTGCTTCACCTTCTTCTCCTCATCGACATCTTCATAGTTGAAGTGTTTGTCCATGGAACTTATCCAGTCCAATAGTTATTCATCATCTAGATTTCCCTCGTACATGGGGACCTATATCTTAGCTTTGCCTCCCAATCTGGAAACTTCTCTCAACAAACGTTCTTCTGCACCATCCTCTCCTGCAGCCTCTTCAACCTCAACCTCTTCACTTTCTACATCACTGACATCCCTAACATCAGGTGCTCTTCTCTGTGCTACTTCCATTGTTTCCAATGGGGCATGAAGATCTCGCATCTCCCTCTCTACAACACGATTCGCTAAAGGCGGCTCTCTTCTTCTTAGCGACATTATGTTGACTATCTGCCACACACAAAGTACAGCTCTGAGTTCTTTGTCTCCTTCTTTTCCTCCTTCGCTTGAAGTCTACAGATGAAAAACTAATTCTCTAATACCACTTGATGCAGACCCCCTATCCCTCTTAAGGGTTGCACAACCTCTCGGTCAGGATCTTCTGGTTCTGGAGCCAAAATGGCTCTTCTGGTTCCAAATTGGAACCCTTCGAACGAACACACAGGTCCCCCACAATTGCTCAGTTGAATTTTCCAAGCGTCAAGCATGAGATCCCACAGCACAGGAACAAGAGCCGTGACCTCCAGCTAGGCTCAGGTCCCAACGCCTATTCTTTCGGGTTTCGCGTTTCGCGAAATCAGGGTACAAGGGATATCCTTTCTCCTTGGAATCTCCGGTTGTCGAAATCCTGATGACCCGAGATCTATGACTCATATCTCTCTTGGATCGACAACTATGCTTATTTCAACGTTTCGTGTTTCACGATTTCGCGTCTTGTGGAGCTGTCCACTCCTCTTCCCAGTCGCCGAAATCGTGAAATCTCCCCCACTACAGATCAACGGCTCTAGGCCTTCAGAGATCTGACGGCTCTGATCTTTTCAGGGTTAAATCGGTCGAGAGTCCCACACTGTTGACCCTTGTACTCTTGGTTTCTGAAATGCCAAAATATCTTGGCGTTCAATCAATGGCTCACAATAATCCCTGAGATCTACGGTCCACGTCCGACCTCGCTATTTCGCTATTTCACGATTTAGGGTTTTGGGAGACAAGCACCTCTGTCCCTGCTCCTTGGAATCCCCGGTTGTCGAAATGTCGAAATATCTTGGCATTCAGTCAACGACTCACAATAATCCATGAGATCTACGGTCCATGTCTGACCTCGGTATTTCGCTATTTCACGATTCAGGGTTTTGGGAGACAAGGACCTCTGTCCTTCCAACTTGCGATACCCGAAATCACGATGTGGACCGACGGTCCAGATCTATTTGAGATTGATGGTCACTATTCATCTTGATCTTTGGACGTCAAGAATCCCTTGCCGCTATTCTCCTCGCAACTCCACCTTTTCTAACGACTTGCAGGGTTTCGACGTTTCTCCCCGAGGGACTCTCCATCGTCCATTCAGATCTTTGAGATCTCCCCTCCTGAATCTGCGTAGTGTTAAAGTCTGTGCTCCTACCTCAAATCAGATGATTCGCAGGATTCTCCACCACGATCCAACACTCGACGACGTTCTTCCTCCTAAGCTTTTACTCGCTCCAGACTTAGAAGATTTTCTAAGTCTTCGAAGACTCGGTCTTCGCTTCTTCCAGGGAATGAGTTCCTAGATCTCGATAACACTTTCCGAAGTGTTGTTCCTCCTGATCTTTGTTTGGTTCAGACTTCGATTTCCCAGACACTTCTTACGTCTGAGGGATTTCGATAACTTAGATCCATGGTATTTCTCGCAAAGAAATTCCTCATGATTTCCTTACATTCCTCTCTGGCTTGATGCACACCTTGCAGAGCTCCCAATGAAGAGAAACAATTGAAACTGGAAAAAATCACATTTCCATCCACTTGTTCATGTAAACAGAAATGACAGAAAAACACACACAGTCCACACACCATACAATTGGATCAATTTTCCTTTTGTTATATTGACAAGTGCCCAATGGCTACATAATACATTCAAAATTACTGTAACTCAAAAACCGAGATCTCCTGCTTAACCCGCAGTTCTCTCTTACAACTAATTTCTCTTTGTATTGCAGCTAACCCCAACTGGGCGTACAAACTTCCACTTAACTCAAAAATATTTCTAGGGTTTCCCCTGGCTACTTGACTACTCTAAAATTCATCCTACGCTATCTTAGTTCAGTCGCATTCCAGAGCCGTAGTGGAAACTCCTACTCTGTTTACGATTTTCAAAACATGCCTCAAAGGGTAAAATTTGGCACTGGTTCAAGCGTGCCTCCAAAGGTAAATTCCGACGCTGAGTGAAGGCGGATTTCAAAATCAGTTGTAACTGCCCACGTTGAAGTTCTGATGGAAATCTCACGTGTTGAGTGGTCCCACCTCTGCACGCTTTCCAACAATGCTCCTGCATCAAATTGTGTTGGAAAACGTCGCACTATTTTCAATATTCATTAGAATATACAAATATTTAAAACCATCATAATCCTACACATAATACCTTATGCCTCATTTCTTTATCGACATTGTGTCCCCTTGCAATGCCTTTGTGAGACTCAAAAAATATCATGGTTCATTCATGGTATAAACACACCTCCGCATAATTTCGTCGATGCCAATATTGTATAGGTGCCCGGTGTTGTGGAATAAGGTGGAACATGACATGAAACAAAGAACACAGTACTGCAGATAATTGAAGAGGAACACAAAATATTTGAAGATAAAGGGTTGTGTCTAAGGACACCATTACAACACTTAAGCAGAGTGCACTATGATCAAAAGATCACAATGCATATTGGATCTTGATCACTTGATTTCCATGATGAAAATGACCTGAGGGGTCTTCTATTTATAGTCTCAATATCTAACCAAATTCCATAGAATATGGAAGATCTTGTCCACATATAATTTTTGACTATTAGATTTGACTCCACCAAATCCACTATGTTGAGTTAGATTGATAGGGATGCTTGACTCGACTTCCTATGCATCCAACTCATAGTTTATTACTGGGTTGGTTGATCCACCTCCCAACTATCTTCAACTGTTGGGTGATTTTTTTACCGAAAGGCATGTCGACTACATGACCAGTTGGTGTAGTGTGTTGGTCATTCGCCCAACCAAATGTATCCATATGTATGTCAACCTCTTGACTGATTGAACTAGTGATATGTGTGATGCACCATCAATGATTGATGTTCCAACACCCCACCCATCATCACACAACTTTGGATATTCTAGAGAAAAAATTACGTCATTATGACACCCCCCATAATTTTATCTTCCTGAAGCCCAAACATTGTGCATATTTTGATAAATTTGGATTTAGCTAAAGGTTTGGTGAAGATATCAAAAACCCGATCATATGTTCTACAATATTCGAGAGAGACAACATTCTCATGAACCAACTATCTCAAATAGTGAGAATGGAGCTCAACATGATTCATATTACTATGGGAAACATGATTTTCAGAAACCTATATGGCACTTTGGCTATCACAATAGATTATAGTCATGGTCTTAACATGAAGTCCAAGTTCTCCCAAAATTTGGTGAATCCATCTGGATTTAGTTCCTTCTTGAACAACGCCACAATATTCAACTTCTATAGTCGACAAATAGACTACCTTCTATTTCTTGCAATACCACACCAAAGGTCTCATGTTATATCAAAACACATATCGATAAGTGGACTTCCAATCATCATTGTCACCATCCCAGTTGGAGTCGGTGAAGCCAACCAATGAATCTGAACTTCAACAATATTTTATACCAAAATGAGTGGTACCTTTGAGATAGCGGAAAATTTGTTTGACTACTTTCTAGTGGATTTATTTAGGATCCTGCATAAACTGATAAACCACACTAACAACAAAGCAAATTCTAGGTCGAATATGAGTAAGATAAATAATATTGTCAACTAGTTGTGGATAGAATGTAGCAATGGATGCGGGTGTTTCACAGGTTTTGGTAAGCTTTACTCCAGACTGAAAAGGAGTAGCACAAGGATTTAAATCAACCATCTTAATATGTATCAACAGATCCATCACATATTTATACTAAGAAATGAAAAAGACATCACAAAGTGGTAGTGCTTGAAGACCCAAAAAATAATGCAGAGTACCAAGAACTGTCATGTCAAAAGAGTTAGCGAGTTGTTCCTTCAATCTAAGGATGAGATCATCATAATTTCCAGTAATAAGTAAGCCATCTACATATAAAAAAATATTCAAGGTGCCTCCATTGGTATAGAGTACATACAAGTTGTGATCATATTCTCAACATTTGAAACAAACTCGAAGAAAGAAATTGTCGATCCTAGCATACCAAGCTCGAGGAGCTTGCTTCAAACCATAAAGCAACTTCTTGAGTTAACATACCAAATTTGAACTTGTCATAAAACTAGGTGGTTGTTCCATGAAAATTTATTCAAATAGGTCTCCATGAAGAAAAGAAATCTATACATCCATCTGATGGATTTTCCATGAAAAATGAGCAGCGAGAGAAAGAATCAGTCGATCAGAGTTCATCTTTGTGATATTGGAAAATGTTTCAGTGTAGTCGATTCCTTCTTGTTAATAAAATCCCTTCACAATGAGTCATGCTTTATGTTTCTCAACAATAACCTCATAGGTAAATTTGGTCTAGTAGACCCATCGACACTTCACAATGCTATTTCCTTGTGGTCGCGGAACGAAGTCTCAAGTATGATTATTTTACAGAGAATCAATTTATGTTTGCATATATTTTTCCCATTTAGGTTTTCCTTTAGCATCTGAGTAGGAAATATGATCATAATTTTTAAGTACATGAGTCATCAAGGAAATTCTAGCATGTTTCTTTTGAATTCAACTTTTTCGTAAGGAGGATGAATCTCCAACAATTTTAATTGTCTTGGTAGCCCATCTGGGTTGAAAATAAATAGGTGAGCTACGATTCACTTCAGCAGGTCAATCATAATTCATAGTATCTTTAGTCGATGGTTCAATCGAGATAGAAGATGATGGAATAGTCAAGTCAGAGGTCAATGTTCAAGTCAAAACATGAACAAAATTCGACTTCCTAGTCGAAGGACTAAAAACTGGAACAAGAGCACCAGTTTTTGAGACAACATCAAGGGGTTCATCCTGTAGTAATCCAGAGGAGGCATTCAAAAACTTAATTCTAGAATAATTCTCATCAAAATATACATTTATTCTGATAACGAGTTTCAATTTGAAAGGATCAAATAGTTGATAGGATTTCGACTCTTCAGAGTAGCCCATCATGATGCAAGCATGGCTCTTTGAATCCAACTGCTTTCTACAATCATCAGGAATGTGATCTTAGGAAACACATCCAAACACATGGAGGTGTCTGACTAAAGGATTCTTCCCATACCATCATTCGACTGGAGTCATGGAAGGAATAAATCAAATTCAGATGATATTGATAACATAATTTGCACAGTATACTGCTTCAACCCAAAATAAAGGAGGAAGATATTTATCTTGCAAAATACATCTAGCCATTTTGACAAACGTATACTTTTTGCATTCTCTGATGCCATTCTATTGATGTGTGTGAGGACCCGACCGTTTCCAGTCAATACTATATCAAAGAATATATTATTCAAAAGGTGGATTGACATACTCACCACCATTGTTTTATCTCAAGAATTTGATGGGTCGACCACATTGCTTCTAAGAAAAGAACAAAAAATCCTTGAACTTCTCAAAGGCAAGGTTCTTGTTCTCTAGGAAAAATACACATGTTAAATGAGATAAATCATCAATTAAAGTAAAAATATACCTTGTACCTGCAAGTGAAGCTAGATTGATGTATAAAACATCACTGTGAACCCGTTCCAGTAGGTTCTATGCTCTCCGTGTTTTTTCAGATTCAAATGGTTCTCGATGATGCTTCCCAAGCACAAATCCATTACATACTCCTTCAAGGAAAAACACCTTTGGTATACCATCAACCAAATTATGAGTTTTAATTGCTTGCAGACTTTAGAAATTCAAGTGTTCGAGTCGCTCATTCCAAATTCGAATTCAATCGTTGGTGTGAGAAACAAGTGCAATCGGTTCGGGCTCAGGTCGAGCTGTGTCATGGAACTTGTAAACATTGTTCGTTGGGTTGAGAAGCTCACTGATGACAATTGACTTACCTTTCTTCAAATTATGAACATAGAACCGATCTGGCCAAAATTACACAATCTTACTTGTTTATGTTAACTAAGCAATAGAAAATATATTGGAACTTAGATTTGGCACATGATAGACATCGCCAATCTTCCCATGTCAAAACTCAACATCACCCTAACTAGCAACATCCAGAGAAAAATAATCAACAACATATATTTTCCTCACCTTAGCTTCATCCAAACACGTGAGTAAGGAGGAACCCTTATCCATTTGATGAGTGAACCCATATTAAAGCACCTATTCATTCTACACAACATGAGACAACAAGTTGTGAGAAGGTCTGACTTGGCAGGTGAAATTATCAATGTGTTGGTGTGCAATTTCTCCACATGTTCAGTCTTTCCATAGTACTGACATGTATTCTTCATTCGACTTCATTGTGGTGCATATTACTATCTATGATGTTTTTTATCATGTTATGAAGGTTTCTATGTAGAGACATCAAACCGTACTCTATCCCTGGGATCCATCTTTCCCTTTCCCTTGAGAAAGTGGGCCTCGAGTTTACCACCAAGATTGCCTTTTTTTAGCAGTATGTGTTGATCAATAATCAAAAGACCACAAAATCTTCAAAGGTGTAATCCTAACCATCTTCTTTTGCATTATTTTTAGTTGGTGTTGAAAGTCAACATGAACACGTAGAATGGTGTTCTCAAGTTCATCATGAACACCTCAATGAATTGTCCATCCTTATTATGATAGTTCTTTCCACATTATCCCAATTTCAACTAGAGTTCTTTGACACATGCCAAATAGTCCTCCATTCTATCAAAAGAATGAGGATCAAGAGAGATCAACTCTTTCTCCAAATGCATGATGTGGCTCTCATCGAATTGGTCGAACAACGACTTCAGCTTCTTCTAGAATTGATGAGAACAATTGATTCCATTGAGATGAAATCAAATCTCACGTGATATGTAGGTCGTGATGACTCTTATAGCCTCTTCTTTTTTTCCATCAATGACAAAATTCTCTTGGTCGTCTATTGGATATGGAATTGCAACCTTCGTATATTTCCATATTACTTTTCTATTCATTAGGTTTTCCATATTTGGTGCCTATACTGAATAATTTGATTTGTTCAAAACAACAAGATCAATATTCAAATTCATCTTCGATATCTAGACAAAAACTGGATTGTTTCAATAAGTTCCAATTAGCAAACCACCGACCTAAATTGAATCACACAACATATTTGACTTAGAAAGGTTTGCAAATAACATGTTGAGGTTTTAAACCATCAATATTGATACCATTTTGGGGAATAAGGTGGAACATGACATGAAATAGAGAACACATTACTACAAATAATTGAAGAGGAACAAAGTTTTTTGAAGACAAAGGGTGGTGTCTAAAGACAATGTTACATTACTTAAGTAGAGTGCACTGTGATCAAAAAATCACAGTGCATATTATATCTTGATCAACTGATCACCATGATGAAAATGAACCAAGGGATATTCTATTTATAGTCCCAATATGTAACCAACTTCCATAGAATCCAGGATATTGTCCATATATAACCATTAGTTGTTATAGTTAACTCTACCAAATTTTCTCTATCAAGTCGACTTGACAAGGATGCTCGACCTGACCTCATATGCATCCAATGCGTAGTTGAATATTGGGCTTCTCAATCCACCACCTGACTATATTCAACTACTGGTTGACCTTCTGACTAACATGCACATAGAATTCTCAACCGACTGGTGTAGTGTGTTGGTTGATCACCTGACCGACTGTATCTAGATGTAGTTCGACCTCTCGACCGAATGAACCCAAGTGATGTGTGATGAACCATCAATTCTTGATGTTTCAACACCTAGAAGTCAACTGATATTCAACACTACGGGTCACCAATTGGTGACGTTGCGTCTGAGTGTACTTAGTCGGTACTTGTCTTATTGTGAGGTATTATGCAATCTTCACAAGTTGATATGGGGCTATCTCAATTATGAAGAGATATGCATCATGAATTTCATCATCTAAGTTGTGACCTACTTCCCCATACTCGATCCTTGAAAGATGATCCAAACCTACATTTTCCTTTCCTAGTTTCACAACCACATCAAATTGAAATTCCTAGATGAGAAAAATCCATCAACATATTGCCCCCCCCATCAATGGCTTGTTGAAAAAATACTTGAGGATCGAATGATCCATAAAGAACTTGAATAGGGTTCCTAATAAGTAGTGTCAAAATTTTTGTAGGGAATATACCATATCCATTCCCTCACACTCCATTGTGGTATAATTCTTCTCTAAATTGGACAGCTTGTGGCTGGAAAAGTAAAATGGATGATTAATGTTCCATTTGTTGGGCTGGATGAGTATCATGCCCAACGAAATGGATGATGGTCTATGTGAACATGGAAAATATTCATTCAATCTGTAAATACTAAGATTAATGTTGTTACCAATGTTTCCTTCAATGTATCCAATGCTTCCCGATGTTCCTATGTCTAGATATTCTTCATATCATTGCGCATAAGAATCTCGAGTGGTGTAGAAATATTCACATAGATTTGAATGAATCGTTTTTAATACCCTGTGTGGCCCAAAGTGGTGCGTAACTCCCTGACTGATGTGGGGGAAACCATGTCTAGTATGGTAGAAATATTTTCTTTATAAACTAACAACCCTTCCTTGCATACCACATGTATGAGCAATGTCTTGAATGGTGTAAAAAATATACACTTCTTCAAATCAAAAGAATTTTGTAGCTAGAAACACCTATCCATCATCAATATTAGGGAATCCATATGTTGTTTTAAGAGTTTGAACACCGTCCAATCATCTAGGTACACCTCCAGAAACTTACGGATAAAATACTTGTATGTTGTGACCACTATCCTGGAGAATATCACACACACATTCTTCAACCTGAAGGGCATCACCGTGTAAGAAAAGGAAACCCATTCCATCATGAGCATTGTTTTGTCTTGATATTCTTTAACAATTCAGACTTGGTGATATCCTAAGAATCCATCTATGAATTATCACCCCTCTTGTACACCCATATTTTCTATAACTCCATCGATAAATGGTGTAGGGAAAGGATCGTGTACAAATGCCAAATTTAGGCTACATAGGTTGACGCAAATCCTTATTTTTCATGTATTATTTGGTTACACCACCATTGGATGAATCCACTCTAACTCTTCCATGGGAACAATGATCCTGAAATCCAACATCCTATCCATGTCCTTGTGCACCTTCTCCTTATACTTGGGTTTGAGGAAATATCGTTCCCGTTTGACTAGCTTAACATACAGTTTTAGCTAAATTTTCATGGCCCTAAGGGATCCTATGATCCCATTCATCTCTGTGAAGATTCAAGGAAAAATATCCTCATATTCTTTTAACAAGTATACCACTTGGTTTATTGTTTCCTTGTCCCAATAATCCCCAATGATGGTCATATTATGTTCTTCCTCTATACCAATGTCATTTTTCTTTGTCTAAATTGAGAGGCCATAGTATGAAGTGGTGATATTTGAATCCTTCCCCTCAACCATGTGCTCGACCTAGGTTTCATTGATCTGTATACCCATGCGTTTGTCTTCATCAACATCGTCGCTTTCAATATTTCAGTAGTGATTACCTCTTTCATTTTTTCCATTGTCTTGTGATATGCACAAATGACCTTCGACGAGAATTCTTTGGCTATCGATGAAAGATAGAATATTTAATTCCTATTAGGGACTCCTTTTGGACTAAGTATTCTACCGTGAAATTGAATGTCACACAAAAATTTGTACTAACGCTTCCCTAGCCCCTTGTTTTCCTTCTTGTTTCCTCCTAAATGTACTAACTTATAGGGACTATATCCATTGTATGGAAAAATAAATGGGACCATTGGGTGTGAGGGATTTTCTTGGATTTCCAACACCTCTCACAAAATAAAATATTTTCATGAGGTTCTTTAGCACCCTTATATCTATTTACTAGTTCAAAGTCAGATATGGGTTGGAACCTGACCCTTACAAACTCAACCACCTGCACCCATTCCTGTATATTCCCGTTGTGTTTCCCACCAACACAGAAGTGTTCCTCTAAGGACTGTGTCCATGGCATGTACCCTTTAGTCTTCCAATACCACTTCCTCCATCTATGCCAAGAATGTGTCAACTATACATGTACCATCAAATCTTGGTTTATCACATAACTTTGATCTAATATAGTGCACTTCCTTTGTAATCCATGTTCATCTCCTAGTGGAAACTTCATTGATATTATTCTTCCATATTTCTATAGCATCCCCTGAATATGAATCATATGAGAACATGCTTCTCCATCTCATCTCACTATCCATTGTGGAATTAATATAATCCTCCTTATGCCTTGTAATCTGATAGATGTTTTCAATAATATATATCTACGCATCTTCATTCATGGGATCATTTTAGATGTTTCCTTCACTTGGATCTAAAGGTGAAATTATTTGTAGGGTATCGATTTCGAAGGACATATGTCATTTCTTCAAAATAAAAAATATTTTGTTTTCAAATTCCCAGTCGATTCTAAGTAGCATGGGGTAGGGATACAAATCATCCATGATCTCAATCACCTCAAATTTTTCCTTATTCTTGACTCCTTCAATATTCACTTCTAATTGTTCCAGTCGATCAATAGGATAGATTCAATATTGATTAGCCATACTGAGTTGAATGGGGGACCTCACCAATCTTGTCCTTCCCTTAAAATCCCAATAATTATTTGGCAATATGTTCACATTGGATCCCAAATCCAACATGACATCATCCATATCATATATTTTGAGTTCCACTATCATCTTGAACTCTCTTCTTGTGCACTTATTTCTCACTTTGCATACATTCCTTTCTTGTAACAAGGAATATATAGCTACAACTGTAATTTATTCCCCCATACATCTTGTCAACATGTGTATCATCTTATTTATAGCATAAAGATCACTCAACATTTTCAAACAACAATGAAAGAGATTACTTACTTGATCCCCTCCTTCCTCCTTATGACAAGTATTGCACTATGTCTCCTCTCGTGTTATGTGTCACATCTCTTCACGAACATTCTCCTCTATTTCCTTTTGTTCAGCTCACTGCACTTCTTATTGTCTACAATCTTCCTCTATGTTGTGCATTGCATCTCTTCATGCACACGAGATTACTCCAATGATTAATGTGTTGCGTGGTGCAACTCTTCATGGGCACAAGCCTCCTCTAATGATATTTGTGTTTTTCATTGTGCCTCTTCATGCACGTGGGCTTCCTCTAGTGACATTTGGGTCACATGTTGTAACTCACATGCTCCATCCTCATTTAGATCCCTTTGTGCATTGTGCGGGAATTGATTTTCCGTGAAAAATCAAACTTAGGAGGTTCTTTCACCACTTTTCTAATCTTCCCTTCCTCATTATTACCTGATATTTCTCCATGCTCTAATTCCATTCCCACCCAAATTCCTCCTTGGGTTACCACCCACACATTAGTTTCTTCCTCTGGCTTCTGATTTCCACATGGCTTTGTAGTCACCATATTGTAGTGTGCCTTTTTCTCTTCCCATTTAACTAGTAAGTCTAGGAAATATTATGTGGCATGAACAATATTATGACAATACCCATAGAGAGCATGAAATTTAGTTAAAAATGTTGACATGTGGCCTACTTAGCCACAATTAAAAAAAACAAGTGGTATTCCTCCACCACCACCATATCCTCATCCTCTTCCTTGTCTATATCCCCCTCTCAAACATTCTTGGTATCCTCCTCTATTTTCACCTCTGCAGTCACCACCTTTGTGTTATTCCTAGACCCAGAAGACATCTACAATGTGCTCCTGCATCAATTGAAGCAACCAACTATTGTTCACATCATGCCCCAAGGATTTGCAGAACTCACAAAATAGAGTATGAATAGTATTTGGATACTTTTGTAGCATTGGGCACTGAGGAGGTATATGTCCCCATTATCTGCAAATATTGCACCACTTAGTTTAAGGTCTAGTCGGAAATGGAGTATGTGCATCCATTACCATGTAGCTTCCCAACGTAGGAAATTCATTCTTATGGTGGCCTTCCATGTGGAACATAGTACACCACACATGTGCACCACCTTATCCTTAGCCATATTATCTGCATTGTAATATTTGCAAGTTGGGACTGCACCTATGTTATCCATGTTGATGTCTCACCACCTCCTAGTGTATCTTATAGGTGCATCACAATATCCATGGCCTCCACCTAATTCATCATATTCTTCAAGGTGAGTAGGACTCAAATATGGGGTAGCCATCCTACAATAAACCAATCCATGTGTTGAACATCTTGGATATGAAAAGTTATCCTATCCAACAATATCTTGAATCGTTGATCATAATAACATATTATTTCTCTAGCATGCTACTTGATCTCTTTTATCTCAGTGATACATTGTGATTTTGAATTAGGATTCTGAAACCCCCTAAGCAGATCTCTATTAATATTTGTCAAGGGCCTAATCCGTCTTGTTGGCGTAGTCACCTTGTACTTCATATACCTCATTAGATATATGTATCTGAAGGTGGTCTCGATCTATGCTATCTTCAATGCTTTATTTGTGATTCTCTTAATAGAACATATAGCTTCACATGTAAACCGATGTTTCTTTACATCATCTTTACCCATTCCATGGAACATGGGTAACCTCATAGTTGTCTCCTGATTCACCATACTCAATCTACTAATTTTTCATGACTGACTACTATATGTTGGTAATATAGATACTAATACTTAAAATCTTCCTTGCGAAATATGTTGTGTATGTGTTATATTCTTTGCACGACTAGCTATAGTGTATGATACGTTGTGTCGGGTGTACATGGGGGGGAGGGGTTGAAGGGGGGTTGTCGGGCCCTCCCTTTGAGGGTTTTATGGGAGATATATCCCCCCTGCGTGGGGTTTCAGGGCCAACACCCCCAATTTTTTTTTTACCTTGAGAAACGTGTCACATTTTTTCCTCATTTTTCTTGTTGCCTCGATTTTAATGTTCATTGTTGGGTGGTTTTTTGGCACATGGTTTTTGCTAATGGTTTTCTATTTCTGGTTAAGGAATTAGGGTTGTTGACTAATCCAGGTCATTGGGTTAGGGTTTTGGATTCCACTAGCTCTTATATGTATATTTTATTGTAAACAATGTATGAGTGTGAATAAATATAGAATACATTGGTTTTCCCAGTTTGGGTTTCTAGGGGAAAAATATCCATGTAATGTGTGTATTTTCCATTGTATCTTTTATGTTCCTTTACTAAATATTTGTTCGCAGTAAATAATTGTACAAGGTTAAAATATACATTTGGTATCAGAGCAATTATTGGCTTCAGGGGGATGCCTTTGTGGTAAAGGGTTTGGCTCGAGACTGTGATAAGCCTTGTTACCATGGGAGATCTACAATATTGATTCTTCAAGTGAATAGAAATGGCTAGCAGTTCAAAAATGGAGATCGATAAGTTTAATGGGAATTTTTTTTTATCTATGGAAGCTCAAGATGGAAGATATGTTGGTGGACAAAGATCAGTGGATAGCAGTGGATCTAGGTACTGCACCTACAGGAGCTTCATCAGATGACTGGAAAAATTTGGATCAGAATATGAAGAGCACAATCTGACTGTGTCTCTCATATTCAATATTACTGCATGTGTCAGAGGAAGCTACAACAAAGGATTTATGGGAAAAGTTGGGGAATTTGTATCAGTCTAAGTCTGTAGTAAATAAACTAGTCCTGAGAAAGAAGTTGTATAACCTGAGGATGAGAGATGGAGACTTGATGGAAGAGAATTTGAACACCTTCAATATTGTGGTAAGTCAGCTAGTATTTGTTGAGATTAAAATTTCAGATGAAGATAAGTGTATCGATTTACTATTCTCATTACCAGACTCGTGGGATAGTTTGGTTGTGGCCATAGGTAGTAATAAAAATCCCTTGAAGTTTGATGAAGTGGTCTCATCCTTGTTGTTAGAGGAGATGAGACGGAAGAACATGGAATGATAGAGCACAGATGCATTATTTGCAAGAGGACAATCCCAGGAAAGAAATAGATCTAAGTCCTCAAGTGGGAGATCTAAGTCTAAGGGTAGATCTAAATCTCCCAGAATTTTTGTAAAGGTATGTTGGATATGTGGAAAAGAAGGGAACTACAAGAAGTAGTGCAGATCCAAAGTTGAGAAAAAGGAGGGATCTGAAGAAGCTCCTTCTACAGAAGAAAAAACCTGCAAGGAAGAAGGAGGGGATGTGTACTTGGCTTCTTCAAGAAGACATGCAAATCATGAGGCATGGTTGGTTGAATTAGGTGCATCCTTTCATATGGATCCCCATAGGGAGTGGTTCTGTATATATGAAAGGTATGATGGAGGTAATGTTTTCCTAGGTGATGACTCGACAACCAGAATCATAGGACGAGGAAAAGTCAAGATGAGGCTCATAGATGGAAGGATTATAACACTACCTAGTCTTCTTCACATCCCAGGATTGGCCAGAAATTTGATTTTTGTAAGGAAAAATGGACGATGCAGGGGTAAAAAAAATATTTTGAAAAGGAAACATGTAGGATGGTTTGAGGATAAATGGTGTTGCTAAAGGGAGTTTGGTTTGGAGATCTGTATAAGCTTCAAGGAATTACTATTAGTGATGGGTGTAATAGTTACATTATTCCTGATATTGGAGTTGAATAAGAAAGAACTCCTACAATCTCTGGAGAAAAGGTTATGTTGTGGCATCAAAGACTGGGGCATATCGGAGAGAAGGGTATTAGACTAATACATGGTAAAGGTATGGTTGAAGGTATGTCTAACTTTTCTCTAGATTTTGATTTCCATGAACATTGTGTATATGGGAAGTAGAATTGGGTAAGATTCCCCTCTGGTGCAACGAGGGTAGAAGGAATTTTACAGGTAGTTAACAATGATGTGTTTGGACCTATGTCAGTTTCATCATTGGAAAAATTTGTGTACTATGTCTCATTTATAGATGACTTCGCAAGGAATACTTGGATATATTTCCTCAGGAATAAATATGAATTCTTTGATAGGTTTAAAGAGTTTAAGGCTCTTGTTGAGAAGAAAACAGAGAAAATAATTAAGGTGATGAGGACATATAATGGTGGAGAGTTCTACATAAATGAATTTGAAGAATTCGGTAATAAGTGTGATATAGAAAGGCATAAGACTAATCCATATACACCTCAGTAGAATGGAGTTGCAGAAAGGATGAACATGACGCTAATGGAAAAATCAAGGTACATGATCAGTGGTACCGGGTTAGGGAATTTTTTTTGGGAAAAGGCAGTGGGTATTGCATGTTACCTGGTCAACATATCACCTTCTTCAATATTGGATGACAAGACTCCACAAGGGGTATGGACTGGTAAGAAACCTTCCCTCACACATCTCAAGGTATTTGGTTGTGAGGCCTATGTTCATGTTCCAAAGGAAAACACGAGTAAGCTAGATAACAAGGTTGAAAAGTGTATCTTTATTGGGTATAAAGATGATATTAAAGGTTATAAGATTTGGAAATCAGAAACTAAGAAGGTTTTGTATAGCCGATATGTGGTATTTAGAGAAATAAAAGATGTTGTCAAATAGGATGTCCTACCAAGTAAGGAAGAACCAGAGAAAAGAGAGTTTGATTTAAAGGATGATGAATAAGACTATATAGAAGAACATGAATCATAAGAAGAAGATCCTCATACTCCAGTATTGAGGAGATCAGTTCAGGAAAGAAGGAAACTGGAAAGGAATACTCCATCTAGTTTTCGTTAAATTTTTTCTTTGTCTATTACTGATGATGATCGTAGAACTGTTAGGGAGGCAGTGGATTCAGAGGATGGAAAACTCTGGAAAAAGGCCATGGATGAAGAAATGGTAGCCTTGGATAAAAATGAGGCTCGAGATCTAGTGGAGTTGTTGACTAGAATAAATCCCATTGGCAACAAATGTGTATTTAAAAAGAAGTTGAATGTAGAAGGAAAAATGGAGAATTACAAAGCTTGGTTAGTAGCAAAGGGTTATTCCGAGGTTGAGGGAATTGATTTTGGTGAGATTTTTTCTCTTTTTTTCAAGTTAACTTCTATTATATTTATGTTATCAGTTGTTGTTGCATTTGATTTTGAATTAGAACAAATGGATGCGAAGAAAACATTCCTACATGGGGATTTTGAAGAAGAAATCTATATGAAGTATCCAGAAGGTTTTGCTATGAAGGGAAATAAGGAGCTAGTATGAAAGATGAAAAAGTCCTTGTATGGTTTAAAAAAATCACCAAGGATGTGGTATAAATTTTTTTATACTTATATGTTGGGACTTGGCTTCACAAGAAGCAAAGAGGATCACTGTGTGTATCTTAAATTAATTGGTGATCATTTGATTAATTTGTTCTTGTATGTGGATGACATGTTGCTGATAGGACACAACAAGGAGATTATCCAGGATGTGAAAACTCAATTGTCCTCTAAATTTGACATGAAGGATCTTGGTGCGACAAATTTCATTTTGGGAATGAAAATTAAAAGAGACCGGAAAACATGAAACTCTAGTTAAATCATAGAAAATATGTGGACACAATATTGCAGAGGTTTAATATGGAGGAATGTAAAACGGTCAGGGTGCCTATTCCTATAGGTGTAAATTTATCTTCGAATCAGTGTCCCAAGACATAAGAAGAGAAGGAGGACATGTCTCATGTTCCATATGTGAGTGTAGTTGGTAGTTTGATGTATGCAATGGTATGTACTATACTGGACATTGCACATGCAATGGGAGTTTTGAGCAGGTATATTTCAAAACCAGGGAAGGAGCATTGGACAGTAGTAAAGAGGGTTTCCAGGTATTTAAGTGGAACTGCTAGCTATGGATTCTGCTATCAAGGAATACCATGATTGGAAAGAGTGTTGGATATACATGGATTTGTGGATGCAGACTAGGCTAGAGATATTTATTGTAGGAGATCTACTAGCGGGTATGTGTTTAACCTGTTTGGAGGATAAATCATGTGGATGAGAAAAATACAATCTGTAGTGGCACTTTCAACTACATAAGATGAATACATGGAAACCACTCATGCAAGCAAGGAATAAGTATGGTTACAAATATTGTTTTCAGGTATTGGGTTGGTACAACACACTGTAAGGATAGATTTTGACAGTCAGAGTGAAATTTTTTGGCGAAGAACCCGACTTATCATTCAAAGACAAAGCATATTGATGTTCAATCTCATTTCATGAGAGACATGGTTGAAGAAAATAAAGTGTTGTTGATGAAGGTGGACACTTTGAAGAATGTTGTAGATTCATTAACAAAATCTGTGAGGAATGAGAAGTTCTCTTGGTGTAGAGGATCTATGGGCATTATTGCCCTGGATTGTTGACTATGTAACCTTGTAACCCCATGTATGCAAAGAAACAACAAGTGGGAGAATGGTGGGTATGTGTTATATATGTGTCACATTTTTTTCCTCATTTTCATGTCACCTCTATTTTCATGTCCATTGTTGGGAGGTTTTTCAGCACATGGATTTTGCCGATGGTTTTCTATTTCCGGTTAAGGAATTAGGGTTGTTGACTAATCTAGGTCACTGGGTTAGGGTTTTGGATGTCATTGGATCCTATATGTATATTGTATTGTAAACAATATATGAGTGTAAATGAATATAGAATATGTTGGTTTTCCCGGTTTGGGTTTCCAGGGGAAAAATCTCTATGTAATGTGTGTATTTTCCATTGTATATATTCTGTTCTTTTACTGAAAATATGTTCACAGTAAATAAGTGTACAAGTTTAAAATATAAAAAATATTGTTGACCTCGACCTCTTCTTCACTCGACTCTTCTCTTCTCCT
>SNQJ01S0029415.1:51647-76412 GCA_010110895.2 Picea sitchensis | reverse complement strand
TAGTTTAATTGTAACCAGTGTTGAAATTCATTTAACACTTTCGTTGTCTAAAATATTATACCATTTTACTTTCAATGAGCATAATGTTTAAATATGTATATCTATATCTAACAAAAAAAAATTGTGGGCTTGGCTTGCAGGTTAGGTGGGATTGGAGCTGGAGCTTGGATTTTCATCTAATTAAGAGTTTCAAGGTTTCACCATAACCAAACAGAAGTGTTTAAATTCTAGGTGGGGTTTGTTTAAATTTCCGGGTGGGTAGGTAGGCCCTTGCTCCAGATCTTGAACCAGGGCTCTGATACCATGTGTAGGGACCAAATTAATTTAAGTCTAATAAACTCCATAAGATGAAACATATAAGATTACTTCTACGCAGAAAGGCTAAGTAATTTCTTTCATTCAGCATATGATCATGTTAAATTAATTAATGAACAACGATCTAGTGAATTACATAACATAATAAGAATTACTTAACAGAATAAAAATACCTTTGCTCTGATGCTAATTCCTGCTGATCTGGTTGTCCTTGCTTTACCCAGCCTGATGCACTGACCAAACCCTACCTAAAAACTGACTAACCACCCAGCTAGCTAGGAGCATCCTGTCCAGTTCCCTAGCTCCAAGATACTGTAAGGAATCCTAGCCCCTATGCCCAAAACCCCCAGCAACCCGGTGCCCCCTGCAATGGTTCACCAAAACTCCCTCAACCAAACTCCTCCCACCAGAAAATATGCCACAGCAAAAAATATATCATAGAAATGTATGCCACATAATTATCCTCCTCCCAAAATGCTTCCTTCCCCCCCAAATAATAATCCCCTTTCCCGTAGGACTCTTCCCGTCATATCCCCCCTTCACCGACTCCTTCCCTCCTTTAATGCCACCCTATCCTTCCATTTATTACCTTATCCTTCCATTTATTTCCTTATCCTACCATTTATTACCTTATCTTTCCATACGTAAATTTTCATAATGATTAAATTAAAGTTATTAAGCCATTTAATGCTTTTCCTAAATTATTGAATGTGTTAAGTAATTAGTTAATTAATTAATTAATCAATCAACAGTTATAACAATTAATTAATAAATAATTAATTAATTAGTATTATTAATACTAATCATTGTTTAACTAAAACCATGTTAGGGCAATTAATTATCTAATTAATTATACGTAATAATCCCTATGCATCTCTTTAACCAGGGTTGTTATATTGTAGCACTTGTTTTGTGGTTGGGTCGATATTTTCCCAACTTGGGTCGGGGAAGATTTTGAATATTCTTCATAACCTAACGACACTTTGGTAAGCTATCCCAAAGCCTTTCCCTTAGTCTACCTGGCGACTCCACCTAAGGGACATTCCCTTTCCCTTTTCCTCGATGATATCACCTTGAATTTCATCTGGCGACTCCACTTTCCATGAACACACTCTTCCCTTTCATCCCTTGATGAGCCTTGAGATCATCTGGCGAATCCATTGATGTATTACCCTAAGTGATGGAACCATGGGCTCATGAGACTTACCGTGGGATTTCCATAATCTGTATCCTTCATTTGATATTCAAAATTTCCTTGGATATCCAAATCATTTTCCAATAGAATGGAGATAAATTTGCCCCAAATTTGACGGCAATCCATCTCTAGCAGTCACCCATGTCGTGAATTATATGAATTATGCCTTGAACTTAAATATGCTACATGAAGATGTGCTGATGAAAATTTTCGTGTCTTCATTGGAATAAAGTCAAAAGGATTGGCTTGTGATGCAGGAGCATCTCCTGAGACAAGCGAGCCAGTGTAGAAGACAAAGGATAGTTGGGCACACGCCAGCACAATTTTTTTAATTTTCCCTTGAAGTCGATGCACCAAACATAAATGAGATCATTTAATGAAGGCACCTTGGTATAATGTAATCAGGCCTTGAGCACCCCGCTCTCATCTGAAATAGACAGAGGCATTTATAGTAGTAATTGTAAGTAGGTAGAATTGAATATTAGATTAGACAGTTCTAGAAGAAAGAGGGAGAACGGATATAGACACCCTCATTGAGCATTGTAACGGTAGTTCAAAGGGGAAGAGTTAGAATAATTCTGAGCATAGAGAAGAGAAGCAGAGAACTGTGCGGAAAACACCCATGTACAGTCATTTGGATTAATAGAAGAGTTTAATTCGAATTCATGGAGTTGTGTTTATTCTCTGTGTATGTATGTTGAATGCTATGCTCCTGAGTATTTACTTCCTGTTATGCATTTTCTATTATGTTGTGTATATGATTTCATGCATTGAGATTGAAGTCTGAGAGGAAGTAGAAGGAATGAGTTTCAATTGTTTTTCTATCTGAGCAAGGATTTCTGCAAGGAGTGCAGTTGAAGTTGTCCACAAGGAGTGCGTTGACAGAAGGCTCAGATAGTTAGCTCTTGTTCTCATTCACCCAGGAGTGAAATTGGATTATACGAGCCATGCAAGGAGTGTGCAGGCTAAGGAGAGTCTCAGACGTGAATCTGAGTGAAGTATTGAAGGACTGCTGCTGCAGGTGTGCACAGAGTCAAAAAGAACTCAACACTTAAAGGTGTGTGAGAACTGCCGCAAGGAGTGCGTGCAAGGACCCTCTTTGAGGATTGAAGTGTGAAGAAGATCAGGAGGGAGAAGGCTTTCAAGTTCATCGAGAAGAAGGTCAGAGATTCTGTGCATAAAGTGGTTGAATAGGCGCTGCACAGTTATGTGCAGGAGGACTAGTTTTCATAGAGAAATACTGGGTTCATCTGTAGAAGGCATTCAAGAAGAAGGTAGACGGTTAGGATCTCGTGGAGAGGGTTTGTAAAATCTCGCCAACCGTTGGATCTGCCAAAGAAGCAGGAGGGTTGCAGTTGCATTCGAAGTTCAAGCTCTAGGAGTCGTGAGCCATTGGATCTTGGATCAGTTACCCGTCAGCCATTGGATCTTACAGAAGCTGTATGAGGGTTACCATCGGGATTCGAAGGATCGGAAATCCCGTGGTCGAACGTTTTTTGACATTTGAAACCTCAAAGTCCCGGGAATATCAGATTTGTCTGATAGTTGGACACATGGTGGAGATTGAGGCGTCAGGAGTTCAGGAAATCAGAAGTTTCGTGGACAGAAGGTCAGGGAATAACATAGTGAAAAACCTAGCATAATCTGAGTCGTCCATTCGGGAGGACAGGTGTCAGGAATCCGAAGAGAGTCAGGATATTATGCATCGGCAAATCGGAGTTCCTGAGGACAAGGAAGTTGATACATCACAGATCGCCAAACCCCGGAGAAATCGAGACCATTCGCCAGAGAGGACGCGTGGAGGAAATCGATGTCATCGGGGAAAGTCCCAACAGGAAGTCATTGATCGGGGTTTGAGTCATCGGGATATCGGGGACCCTAGTGACAAAGTATCTACGCACTTTGGTTTCGCGAAGCCCGAAACCCCGTCGAGGAGGAAGGTACAACCATGCATCCAGCTATCAGTATGCCGGAAAAGGACGGAGGCGTTGTAGTGGAAGCCAGTTGTTAGCCTAACGGAGAATCGAGGTTCGAGGAATCGGGAACCCCACGGGTAAGTGTTTTACAGCATTTGAAATCCCGTAGCCCCGACGAGGATAAGACCATGGTCAAAGATTAAAGGTCATATGGGCCAAGACCTCTAGCCAGGAAGGCTAGCGTGAAAAAGGCGCATCGGGATTTTGAAGTCCAAAACCCCGACGGAAGGGATATAAGGCTGAGGTCTTATAGAAAGCAGTCGCATGGACTGAAGGCTTAGCCAAGTGAGGGATAAAGCAATAAAGGAGCGCATCGGAGATCGGGGATCGGTGATCCAAGTTACCAGAACATCACAGGTGTCAAGATCCCGATAACAGGAACCCCGATCATAAATAATAGAGGCCAACACTGATTTCCCGATCGTTAAGGGAGGTCATTTGGAGAATTGTTGTGGGTGTGCAAAATTCCTGATAGGGAATTAAAAGAGATTTTCAGTTCTTTGGGCCGAGGAAGAAGAAAAGGTCCTGTGAGTGGACGTGCCTGGTGGGCACGCCTGCGTCAGAGTGGTATCAGATCTTAGAAAAGATTCTTTGCTTTCTGTAGCAGAGAAAAAAGAGAATTCACCATGCCGTCGAGGAGAAGAGGTAGAAAATCACCCAATCCAGAGGAGGAAAGGGAAATGTCTAGGGAAAGAGGTAGGCAAGTGCAGAATCCTGACGTGGAGAGAGAAATGAAAAATATTCGTGCCAGAATGGAGGACATGGAGATAAGAGAAAGGCGCAAAACTGATGTAGGAGATATCAGTGAATCCGAAAATGAAGATGATACTAGACATAGAGAAGAAGAAATCCCAACGGAAGATGCAGCGAGTGAACGATTACTTAAAGCTGTTGCAAGAATGAGTACAAAGGTAAACATGGACATTCCAGTTTATGAGGGAAATCTGGATGGGGAAGAGCTGCTAGATTGGATTAGAGCTCTAGACAATTACTTCGACTATGAAGATATCGAAGAGGATAAGAAGGTCAGGCATGCCGTCATGAGATTAAAGGGACATGCAGCCTTGTGGTGGGATGAACTACAAGCTGACAGGCGTTGCCAAGGCAAGCAGAAGATTAAGAGATGGGACAGGATGATTGCAAAAATGAAGGCAAAATTCATTCCCAGGGACTATCAAATTTCTCTATTCAGGAGGATGCAGAACCTGAGACAGAAGCTGATGACAGTGAAGGAATATACTGAGGAATTTTATAGACTGAATATCAGGGTAGGTCATCGTGAAAGCAATGACGAAAAGGTGGCCAGGTATATGAATGGCCTGAGATATGATATTCAGGATGAAATGAGTATGGCAACCATCCGAATGGTGGAGGATGCTTACCAAATGGCCCTGAAATCTGAGGAGAAGCTGAGCTGAAAGTAGAGTCAAAGAGGCTGAGGCAGAAGTCATCCTAGAGGCAAGATAGTTGCCTAGGAAAGAATCCAGAAGCCCAGAGATGACTGGAAGAAACCTCAGACTCGGACAGAGAGAGGTGGAAGTTCACAGTGAGGGTGATATGCTGAGCAAAGAGAACAACATACTGAGCAGAGAGGAGGATATGCTGATAATGATAGGTTTCCTCATACCAGAGGTAGAGGAAGAGGAAGAGGTGGAGTAATCACGTGCTTCACATGTGGAAAGAATGGGCACAGGTCGTTCGAGTGTCTAGAGAAAAAGAAAGAAGCTAGAGAGACTCACATCGTCGAGGCACAGAGGCGAGATGTTGAGGTGGGATACGCTGAAGGCGAAAGATCACTGGTGATGCGGAAAGTCCTTTTGACGCCAGAGAAGGAGATGGCGAATGCAACGCAGAGGAATAGTCTTTTTAGGACTGCTTGCAAGACCAAGGATAGAGTGTGCAAGGTCATTGTGGACAGTGGAAGCACAGATAATATCGTTTCAATCGAGATGGTAGAAAAGCTGGAGCTAGAGACAACTGATCACCCGAGTCCATACAAAGTTTCATGGCTATAGAAGGGACATCAGGTAAATGTCACTAAACAATGTTTAGTTGAGTTCAAAATAGGGGGGTATAATGATAAAATACTCTGTGATGTTATTCCTATGAATGTCTATCATTTATTGCTGGGTAGACCATGGCAATATGATAGAAATGTAATTCATGATGGGAAGATGAACACATATACTTTAGAGATAAATGGGAGAACCCATATGTTGCATCCAATTAAGGATAAGGAAGTGATACTGGAGGTGAGAAACACAGTACTTCTCATGAGTGGGAAGGAACTTCTTACAGAAGTCAAGAAGAAAGAGGATCCACAATTCTTTGTGGTCAGAAAACCAAGAATTGTCCTGACTAGCACAAGAGTGGATGATTTGCCAGAAGACGTTTAGGGACTGCTGGAAGAGTTCGCTGATATTGTAGTGGACGAATTACCTCATTCGTTGCCACCGATCAGGAGTGTGAGTCATCATATAGATCTCATACCAGGAGCCAGTTTGCCAAACAAAGCCGTGTACAGATTGACACTGCAGGAGAATGAAGAGGTTAAAAGATAGGTCCAAGAGTTGTTGGACAAAGGTTTGGTCAGGGAAAGCTTGAGTCCGTGTGCTGTTCCGACAGTACTCAGTCTGAAGAAAGATGGAGGTTGGAGAATGTGTACAGACTCAAGGGCCATCAACAAGATAACCATCAGGTACAGATTTCCATTGCCGAGGATGGATGATCTGATGGATTGCTTAAGTGGGGCAATTTTTTTTTCAAAAATTGATTTGAAGAGTGGATATCACCAGATTCGTATGAGAGAAGGCGATGAATGGAAAACAACATTCAAGACAAACGAAGGTTTGTATGAATGGCTTTTCATGCCGTTTGGCTTGAAAAATGTGCCAAGTACCTTTATGAGGTTGATGAATGAAGTCCTGAAGGATTTCATTGGGAAATTTGTCATCGTGTATCTGGATGACATATTGGTTTTCAACAAGACGAAGGCTGAACATCTGAAGCATTTAGCCATTGTGATGAAGAAACTACAGCAGGAGAAGTTGTTCATAAACTTGAAGAAATCCTCATTTATGAAGACGAAGCTTATTTATCTGGGATTTTTTATTTTGGCAAATGAGTTGAGGATGGATCCAGATAAGGTAGAAGTGATCAAGAATTGGCCATCACCGAAGAATGTATTCGAAGTGAGAAGTTTTCATGGTTTGGCTAGTTTCTACTGGAAGTTCATCAAAAACTTCAGTAGAATTAACGCAGCAATGATGGATACAGTGAAGAAAAGACATAAATCTTTTCACTGGACAGTAGAGGCTGAGAAGAGCTTCAATTTGTTGAAACGGAAGATCATGGAACAACCGGTTCTGATGTTGCCGGATTTTCAGAAAACATTTCAAGTGAAATGTGACGCAAGTGGGTTTACCATAGGAGTGGTATTGAGTCAGGAGGACAGACCAATTGCATATTTCAGCGAGAAGCTGAATGAGGCAAAGGAAAAGTACTCCACGTATGATAAGGAATTCTATGCCATCATACAGGAATTGAAAAAATGGAGGCATTATTTGATTCCAAAGGAATTTATTTTATATAGTGACAACCATGCATTGCAGTTTGTGACTCAACAGGAAAAGTTGAATCAGAGGCATGTTAAGTGGGTTGAATACATGCATAATTTCACTTTTGTAATTAAGCATATTTCAGGGACTGCTAACAAAGTGGCTGATGCTTTGAGCAGGAAATGTTTGCTGATGCAGGAGTTCAAAGTCCGGACGTTAGGCTTTGATGATCTCAGAGACATGTATGTGGAGGACCAGGATTTTAGGGAAGCATACAAAGCAGCTGAGAATCCAGTTCTCAGAGATAGAAGCCCTTGGATAGACTATATGATCCAAGATGGATTATTGTTCAGAGGATATCAGTTGTGTATTCCAAATTGCTCCATGAGGGAGAATCTACTGAAGGAGAAACACAATGGAGGATTGGCTGGACATTTCGGTCATGATAAGACATTCACGAAGCTGAGCGAGTCATAATTTTGGCCAGGGATGCGGTTAGAAGTCAAGCGGTTTGTAGACAGATGCAGAATTTGCCATCATTCAAAAGGAAGGAAGCAGAATGCAGGATTTTATCAGCCATTTCCCATACCGGAGAGGCCATGGGAGGCGATAAGCATGGATTTCGTATTGGGGTTGCCAAGGATGCAAAGAGGATTTGATTCAATCTTTGTGGTCGTGGATAGGTTTTCCAAGATGGAACATTTTATCCCATGCTAGAAGACCAGTGATGCGACTCACATTGCAAATTTGTTCTTCAAGGAGGTCATTCGACTTCATGGATTGCCGAAAAGCATTGTTTCGGACAAAGACACAGAGTTCTTAGGAAACTTTTGGAGGAAATTATGGAAGAAGCTGGGGAATAACTTGTTGTTTAGTTCTTCCTAACATCCTCAGACGGATGGAGAAACAGAAGTGGTGAACAGAAGTCTAGGAGACTTGTTAAGAAGCTTGGTGACAGAGCACCACAGCCAGTGGGATAGTATATTACCCCAGGCAGAGTTTGCATACAATGACTCAGTAAATTAGAGCACAGGAAAAAGTCCATTTCAGGTTGTCTATGGGATGTAGCCGATAAGAGTTTCTGAATTAAGAGATTCGGAGCAGACTGCTACTAGGAGCACTAGTGCAGAAGAATTCGCTGAAGCGATGAAAGAACTTCACAGCCAGGTGAAGGAGCGGTTGCAAAAATCAAACCAGGAATATAAGCGCAGAGCCAATCAACATAGAAGACAACTTTGGTTTGAAGTTGATGATCTAGTTCTGGTGCACTTGAGAAGAGAAAGGTTCCCGAGAGGAACGTATAATAAATTGAAAATGAAGAAAATTGGACCATGCAAGGTCTTGAGGAAAATGGGACAGAATGCTTATGAGATTGAATTACCCGATGGGATCGAAATTTCTTCGATATTCAATGTCTCAGATTTGTATCCATACAAAGCTGGAGAAGTAGGAACACGTGATGAACAACCAAAGTTTCAGTGGCAAAAGAATATGCCAGTTGCAGAGAAGCCACAGATGGAGCAGATACTGGATAAGCGAGTGGGTAAGAAGACTAGGAGGAAAGAATACTTCGAGTATCTGGTCAAGTGGAAGAATCATACAGTTGAAGATGCCAGCTAGGAGACTGAAGTGGAGATTTTGAAACATGGACAAACCGTGCAGGAGCTCATGGATAGGAGCCCATGCAAATTTTCAAGCGAGGGAGTATGATGCAGGAGCATCTCCCGAGACAAGCGAGCCAGCGTAGAAGACAAAGGATAGTTGGGCACATGCCAACACAAATTTTTGAATTTTCCCTTGAAGTTGATGCGCCAAACATAAATGAGATCATTTAATGAAGGTGCCTTGGTATAATGTAATCAGGCCTTGAGCGCCCCACACTCATCTGAAATAGACAGAGGCATTTATAGTAGTAATTGTAAGTAGGTAGAATTGAATATTAGATTAGACAGTTCTAGAAGAAAGAGGGAGAACGGATATAGACACCCTCATTGAGCATTGTAACGGTAGTTCAAAGGGGAAGAGTTAGAAGAATTCTGAGCATAGAGAAGAGAAGCAGAGAACTGTGTGGAAAACACCCATGTACAGTCATTTGGATTAATAGAAGAGTTTAATTCAAATTCATGGAGTTGTTTTTATTCTCTGTGTATGTATGTTGAATGCTATGCTCCTGAGTATTTACTTCCTGTTATGCATTTGCTATTATGCTGTGTATATGATTTCATGTGTTGAGATTGAAGTCTGAGAGGAAGTAGAAGGAATTATTTTCAATTGTTTTTCTATCTGAGAAAGGATTCCTGCAAGGAGTGCAGTTGAAGTCGTCCGCAAGGAGTGCGTTGACAGAAGGCTCAGAGAGTTATCTCTTTTTCTCATTCACCCAAGAGTGAAATTGGATTATATGAGCCGTGCAAGGAGTGCGTAGGCTAAGGAGAGTCTCAGACATGAATCTGAGTGAAGTATTGAAGGAATGCTACTGCAGGTGTGCGTAGAGTAAAAAAGAACTCAACACTTAGAGGTGTGTGAGAACTGCCATAAGGAGTGCATGCAAGGACCCTCTTTGAGGATTGAAGTGTGAAGAATCTCAAGAGGGAGAAGTCTTTCAAGTTCTTCGAGAAGAAGCTCAGAGAGTCTGTGCATAAAGTGGTTGAATAGGCGCTGCACAGTTACGTGCAGGAGGACCAGTTTTCATAGAGAAATACTGGGTTCATCCGTAGAAGGCATTCAAGAAGAAGGTAGACGGTTAGGATCTCATGGAGAGAGTTTGTAAAATCCCGCCAACCGCTGGATTTGCCAAAGAAGTAGGAGGGTTATAGTCACGTTCAGAGTTCAAGCTCCAGGAGTCATGAGCCGTTGGATCTTGGATCAGTTACCCGTCAACCATTGGATATGACAAAAGCTGCACGAGGGTTATCATCGGGATTCAAAGGATCGAAAATCCCATGGTCGACCGTTTTTGGACATTTGAAAACCCAAAGTCCCGAGAAGATCGGAGCCGTCCGACAGTTGGACACGTGGTGGAGATCGAGGCGTCAGGAGTTCAGGAAATCAGAAGTTTTGTGGATAGAAGGTCGGGGAAGTACATAGTGAAAAACCCAGCATAATCTGAGTCATCCATTCGGGAGGAGAGGTGTCAGGAATCTGGAGAGAGTCAGGATATTCCAAATTAGGAAATTGGAGTTCCTGAGGACAAGGAAGTTGAGACATCATAGATCGCGAAACCCCGGAGAAATTGGGACCGTTCGCCAGAGAGGACGTGTGGAGGAAATCAGCGTCATTGGGGAAAGTCCCGACAGGAAGTCATTGATCGGGGTTTGAGTCATCGGGATATCGGGGAGCCCGGTGACAAAGTATCTACACACTTTGGTTTCGCGAAGCCCGAAACCCTGACGAGGAGGAAGATGCAACCGTGCGGCCAGCTGTCAGTATGACAGAGAAGGAGGGAGGTGCCATAGTGGAAGCCAGTTGTCATCCTGATGGAGAATCGGGGTTCGAGGAATTGGGAACCCCACGGGTAAGTGTTTTACAACATTTTGAAATACCATAGCCTCGATGGGGATAAGACCGTGGTCACGGATTAAAGGTCATATGGGCCAAGACCTCTATCCAGGAGGGCTAGCGTGAAAAAGGTGCATCAGGATTTTGAAGTCCAAAACCCTGATGGAAGGGATATAAGGCTGAGGTCTTATAGAAAGCGGTCGCATGGACTGAAGGCTTAGCCAAGTGAGGGCTAAAGAAATAAAGGAGTGCATTGGAGATCGAGGATCGGTGATCCAAGTTACCAGAACATCACAGGTGTCAAGATCCCGATAACGGGAACCCCGATCAAAAAGAATAGAGGCCAGCGCTGATTTCCCGATCATTAAGGGAGGTCATTTGGATAATTGTTGTGGGTGTGGAAAATTCCCGATAGGGAATTAGAAGATATTTTCAGTTCTTCGGGCCGAGGAAGAAGAAAAGGTCCTGTGAGAAGACGTGCCTGGTGGGCACACCTGTGTCAACTTGCACACTCTTGTGACCTAAAGAGTATCCCTTTTTCTACAAATCTCATTGAAGAATTTCTCAGGCATTTTCAGCCAGCTACTCAAATTTTGCAAGATGATTTCCAAGAGCTCAAACACACTCTTTACAGAGAAGGTTTTTCAATCGATGATGAGACAATAGATGAAGAAAAGATTGAAGAAGATATTGATGAAGAAGATTTGGATGATATGTATGATTAATATGAAGTATCTTCTCTTCCACTTGATGAGTACATCCATACCTCTTCTCCTCCTGCACATCAAGAAGAGAAAATGATGAATTATAATCCTTTTGATAACTTTAATGATGCTTTGTTCCATGATTTTGGAAATGAAAAAAAATTCCAAAGGGATATCGATGAAGTTTCTGTTGCAGGAGTCTTGAAGAAGACATTGTCCTCTATAGTCCATTTCAAAGAAGATGAAGTTATCTAGCCTTGTGAAGAAGTAATCAACTTATATGATGTAGATGAAATCATGGAACAACCCCTAGATACAGTTGATGATCACATTGATTATTTCATACATATTGGGAGATGCAAATGGGATTTGGGTTGTTTCATTTTTTACGAAGATCCTATCTACGCCATTAAAGCCACATCTCCGATAAAGAATACATAAAGAATTTCTTCAGGGGATTTATTTTTACACCTAGATGGTCTATATATGTGCCATCCCAATGATATGGTTACAAATTTCTTCTATCCATTCAAGGAAGACCTGACACAATGTTTTCAGGATCATTTTAAACCACCATACTCATATTTTGATAGACACCAGGTCATGGCCCTCCCTAAGCAATCTGAGGTCCATACTACCAAACAAAATTAATTTCACGTTGAGACTTTGGGTAGGGATTTTCAGATAAATAAGAGATATTTCCCGAGTCTGATGGAGGAGTTATTCTCTAATACTGTGCCTTACTCATTTTCCTCTTGTTTGGGAAATTATATGGTTTTCTTTGGATTTCTTGTCCTTTCTCATCCTTCAGGGAGAAGTGATCTTATAAGTGAATATGAAGACAATCCATCATTTATGTATAGTAGCCCCATTTAGAGTTGGATTGATCATTCTTGTGGCTACACTTTCAGGCAGGATGATCGAGTTGATGGTTTCCCTTTCCAGCAGGATTTCCTCCCTCCCACTGATCTTCATGAGTTTTATTTCATGATCGATTATATGTGTGTTCATACTCATGATAATTATGTTCTTGACTTATCTTTTTTGTATTATATTATTAATCACAAAGGGAGATACTTTGATGAGATGATCAAATGGTTGCACTAGTTGACTTCACCTCACATCATCCAGCGCATGATCTTCAGGGCCCCAAGGCCCCCGGTAAGTAGGTAAGTCATTTTGATTCCTTGAATTTGCATCCTGATTGCTCATATTAGTTTAGGTGCATTTCATTTTCATTTTTCTCTACTTGCATGTTGATTTCATGCTTAGCTTACAAATTTTTAAAAAAAATTCAAAATTTTCTTTTTCTAGTTTAGTGGGTTTTGATTATCATCATATGAGAATAAGGATGATTAGGCCATCCTACACTTGATAGTTTGATGTTTCCTTGTAGGAATAGGTCTACTAGGAGATGTTGTGGTTCTCATGCACTCTTCAACGAGCACATGTCCCCAAGTAGGAGCCAAATGTTATCCCCATTTTGTGGATAACTAAGGAGATAATGTCTCGAGGCCCTCAGGTTGTAGATATAGAGTTTTAGGAGACTACATGACCAGCAGTACCCTTTTCACAGATGGAAAACCCACTCACCACCATAGATGGTCACAATTTTTCATTTGGCATCCACCACACCAGTTGGCTTCCTGTGTATGCCAAACCATTAAAGACATGGAAAGTGAACATTGGTACAGAAGATAAGCCTAAGTTCATGAACTTAGGAAACTACTGGAGCAATGGGAAAGTCAAGAATATTTCTGACTTACTGCATGAATATCAGGATATGTTTCCAACTACACTCTCAGATATGAAAGGCATTGCAAGGGAATCAAGTGAAATGAAGATTTTGTTGAAGCTATGAGATGCAAAACCTATCAAGAAGAGAGCCTATAAAATGAACTTGAAGTTTAAGAAAAAGGTAAAAGCATAGATAGACAAGATGTTAAAAGCTGAAATTATAGAACTTGTTGAAGAATCATAGTGGATTAGTCCAATGGTAGTTCAGGACAAGATGACTTGATGAATCCGTATATGCATAGATCTGAGAAATTTGAACGATGCTTGTTTACATGACCCATTTCTTACCCCATTTATAGATAAAGTATTGGAAAACTTAGGGGGTTAGGAGGCTTATTCCTTTACAGATAGATTCTTAGGATATCATCATATCAATATTTCACGAGAGGATAGATATAAGACAACCTTTGCAACAGAATGGGGTTGTTACCATTACACTCTTATACCATTTGGGTTGAAGAATGCACTAACAATATTTTCCAGAGTATTTATCACAGTCTTCAAAGAGTTCATTCATAATTTCTTAGAAGTATACATAGATGATTGGACATTATTTAGTTTGTTAAAATATCATGTTTAACTTTTGCACTTAATGTTGGATAGGTGTAGACAGTACCAGATCTCGTTGAATTTGAAGAAATGCATTTTTTGTTCACCTTTTGGAATTTTGTTTGGACATGTGGTATGTAAAGGGGGATTGTTAATGGAACCCACAAAGATAGCTATGATTGTTGATTTTCTACCACTGAATTCAGTACGACAGTTGAGAGATATCTTGGGTCATACTAGATACTATAGAATGTTCATCAAAGGATATGCACAGATCACAACCCCTATAGAGAAGTTGCTAAAGAAGGAAGTTAAATTTTAGTGGAATGAGGAATGCAAGCAGGGTCTAGACACATTGAAGCAGAAGATGGCCACTGCACCGATTCTAGTTTTTCCACATTGGAAGAAGGAGTTCCACGTACATGTGGATGCATCGTCTAAAACATTGGGAGAAGTTTTGGCTCAGCTAGGTGAAGGATAGATAGACCACCGATTTCATTTTCAAGTAGGAATTTATCATCTATAGAATATACTTATACTATGATAGAACGAGAAGGTTTGGAAATGGTGTATTCCTTGCAGAAGTTTAGACATTACTTGCTTGGACCTCACTTTAAGATGTATACATACCATTATGTGTTGAGATACCTAGTTAACAATTCATTGTTTGGGGGGGGGGGGATATTCCGATGGTTATTATTGTTCCAGGAATATGAATTTGAGGTAATTGTGAAACGAGGGAAGTTTGATTCAAGACCAGATCACTTGTCATGCAAATTGTCACGAGAAGATGCAGGAAACCTAGATGATAGTTTACCAGAAGAAAACTTATTTTCATTTCAGATGGTTGATGACTATTTTGCAGACATAGTCTCGTTTTTGAGTACCAGAGATGACCCACTAGAATTTATAGTATCATTGAAGCAACAACTAGTAGTGAAGGCAACATACTACTAGTTGATAGCAGAAAATTTCTACAAGTTAGGTGTAGACGATATTTTGCAACATATGATATTGTCAAAGGCACATGAAGTATTTGCAGGAGGTCACTATGCAGGAAAGGAAACAACTCAAAATATTTTTCACCTAGGACTATGGTGGACTTCCCTTCATAAATATTCTAAATAATTTTGTCAGAGTTGTGATGTTTGTCAAATACTTGAGAAGCCTTCTAGGAGAGATGAAATTCCCATAATACCACAAGTAACGTTACAAAATTTTTACAAGTGGGCAATAGACTTAGTTGGGCTGATTAATCCACCAGCTAAGAGGATAGGAGCTAGATATATAATTGCATGATGGGTCGAGGCAGAGCTAGTCAAAGACTGCAGCACGAAGACAGTTGCACGATTTTTGTTTGAAAATGTAGTTACAAGGTTTGGATACCAAAGGATACTTATGAGTGATTGGGGAACTCATTTTCAGAATAGGATGATTGTAGATTTGACATAAGAGTTTCATATCCATCATCAGAAGAGCACACCATACCATCCTAAAGAAAATGGAACAATAGAAGCATTTAATAAAATCCTAGAACATGCACTGACAAAGGTGTGTAATGTAAGTCGAGATGACTAGGACTTGAAAATTCTAGTGGTGTTATGCTCATATAGGAACACAAGTAAAAAGTTGACAAGACATAATCCATTTGGATTGATGTATGGGCAAGATGTTGTTATGCCTATAGAATTCATAGTACCAAGCCTTCACATAGTTTCACTAACAAAACTTTTAGACTTTGGCTTAGTGAAGAAGGGATTTTCAAAGCTAGTAGAACTAGAAGAAGATTGATTTGTCATAGGTTTCCATCAGCAAGAACATAAAGCCTGTGAGAAATCTTGGCATGACAGACATATCAAGAAGAAGAAGTTACAAAAGGGATACATAGTGATACTCTATGAAAAAAAGTTTTTGCAGAACCCAGGGAAGTTCTAGATGCATTGGCTAGGTCCTTATGTGATCAAACATGTCAGAGAAGTATGTGTCGTTCAGTTGGAGAAACTGAATGGAGAATTTGTGGAAGGACTAGTTAATGGTAGTCGACTGAAACTGTATAGGAAAATTCGTGCTTCTGTGCACTAGTCTGAGCATGCAAAATATGTAGCATAGTACGTGTACTATAGTGTAACATAGCAAGAAAAAGGAAAAGAAGAAAAAACAATAAAAGATGGGGTAAGAGCCACAGGGATGATAGGAAGCATAAAGATATTGTTCAAATTATACCAGAGAATGTCACAGAGAAGAATTAAATAGGAAGGAAGCATGCGTGGGAAGGAAAATTGGATTGTGATAGAGACATATGAAGAACGTTGGAAAATAATTTAAGAAAATCCATGAAGGGATGAGCGTTGAAGAGCGAACATGACGGTGAAATAGTGGCATTGCGTAGTCATAAATGAAAACTGGAAAGAGGATTTTGATAGAATATAAAATCTAATGCATGATCTTGTTGATGATTGCAGCTATGTGAGACATTCTTCAACTTACAAACCTGAGAGATGTTGATCATTACAACTATGCAAGATATTCTCCAGCTTACAAACCTGAGAGAAATCCCCTGAGAGGGGTGTGTGGTTCCTATCCGAGACAGAGATAAAATGTAGAGATTACCTCCTCCTTATAGAGAGTTGATAATAACTCCAGATGATTCTCCTGTGTAACGTAGTGAGAAAGGAGATCTGTAGAGTTGGATGTGCTTGTGGCAGAGAACAAGGTGAATGTGTGAAATACCAAAGTGTTGGGTGCATCGTCATGAGAACAAAAATGAAGATGATGTATTAGCCTCCTCTAAGCAGAAGAGTTGACAAGAAAATCCAGATGACTCTCCTGTGTAATGCAGTAGGAAAGATGATCTGTTGAGTGGATGTGCCTGTGGACGAGGACAAGTGAACGTGATCCTAGTGGTTGAGCACTAGTGAAGAAGTGGTTATTTTGTGTAATGTAGTGAGCCAGAGATAAGGACATCCCTATGGATGTGCCCCTAGTGGATGAGCACTAATGGGTGTATAATATGCCTTGCTATATTGTTCAAGAGTCAAACCTTCCTGTAACCCTAATTGTAATGTAAAGGGTACAGGTCGACCCCATCTTAATGTGACTGGTAATTAATGTACAAGATAATTAATCTAGTTAATATTAATTATATTACGAGCTGGTGAGGTCGGCCCTGTTATGCCAATAGACACTTCTATAGACAGATTCAGTCTAGTATAAGTAAAGGTAAATTCCCCATTGAGGAAACATATATTTCAAGTAATTTTGGAAATTTTAGGAAGTACACCTTCTAAGGAAAACTACGCACCTCTCTTGGGCGCTAGTCTTCTAGGGTTTGAGCACCCTCTTGTGTGCTAGGTTTTCTTGGTGGTGAAGGTATTTCTCTTGGAGAATATAGAAAAGGATTTGGTTGGGTTTTCTTACCTTGTTGAGAAGGGTTTCCCATGATACTTCTTGTGTTCTTGTGCATGGTATTTCTTCTTGTGATCTTGGTTGTTGCAACATTAATGGTTATGGTTAAATTTGGAATGAACTTCATGCTTAACCTCTCTCATTGAAAAATCAACAGATCTATCAGAGGATACAAAGTTAATGAAGAATTAAGGAAAATAATGAATGCTAAGGAAAGTGGATTAGACTATAAGTTCGAGCGTGAAAGAGTTTAGAAACAACTGGCGACAGGTAGTAAAATTAGTTGAAGGGTCAAATGGATAAATTTATTGTCATTTGCATTTTCATAGAAAGTAGTGAAAGCAGAGATTCGAGCAGACATAGAAAAATATGAAGAATTTAGTTTCAGAGAGCTATGGCGGCACCCAAAGAATCAATGACTTTAGAATCAACACCAAAGAAACAACACACTATGCCATCGATAGTACTGGTACAAGAATAGACTCCAGGAGCATCAACATCAGAGTCAAGTTCAAATTTTTTTCCAAGGGATGATGTGCCACCAAGGAATTCGTCAATGAAGCCAATCAACTTATAGAAGGAAGAAAAGTATGAGCTCGTGGAGCTAGAAATTCCACCAGGAGTAATAGTTGAAGGAGACATGTTAGGTGCAGTGCCGAGTCTAAAGTTTGTGGATCATGACTTGTCATACGAGAATAAGTTCTCGAAATTAGGAATCCTGAACTTGTTACAAATCCCACATTTTGGTAGGAGTGTCGACATCAATTCCTATGTGAAGATGATGTTAAGTTGCATCCATGGTGGATACCTATGGATGGACAGAGCCATGTCCATCGATCTAGATCTGATCGTGTGGATCACAGGGTTTCCAATGGGAGGAGAGGACCCATCACCGCTTTTAATAGACAAGTTGAATGAAAAAGCATTGTCAAAGAGGATAAAGGAGAAGTTTGGTTTTTTTAGAGCAACACATAGGCTCGATGTAGAGAATATCAATGGGAACTATGTCAAGTTTTCAATGTAAGTGTTGGATTTCAAATTGCTTATGAAGTGTCATAGAGATCAAGTGATGACGGGAGTGATAGTAGTGGCATAAAAATGTGTCGAAGGCATATAGATGAACTGGGTGACGTTCCTAGTCAACTATTAGAAAAACAGGATTGTGTAGAAATAAAATAAACAAATGTTGAAATGAAACACATAAGATACACAATACAATAGAGACACAGATATATGTGGTTCACCCAGTGTGGGATACATCCACTAGAGAAATTTCTAGGTCCTTCCTTTTTATTATCCAATAAAATTAAGGGATACAACCTACAAAACAACTGTTGTAACTTCATCTTCTATCTCTCATAGTCTCCTCTCTCAGAATACAATATTTTCTCACTCATGCAGCTGCAGTACAATTTCCTCATAAAAGAAGGTTTCCTTCTAGGGAAAAAATCCCTAACATAACTTCTACCATCAGATTTGTGACCTTATAATGAATGGTCCAGATTGACTACGAAATTACAATATTTTAGAAGACATTTTTTCCCAAAATTTTTCTTTGGGGGCACTACCCCTGAATCCGCCGCTAGGGGGGATCCATTAATTTCATCCACCCCCCTGGACCCCCTTGATGATAGTAGTGGGGGGGGGGGGGGGAAGACACCCCACACCCCCTGTTAGGAAATTAGATCCAAGCATGACTAAAACAAACCTCTGAATCAGGAAAATAATTAGGCTCCACAACCAATAGTTAACCAGTCATAGATAGACTGCAGGGAAGCTCAATACAGAGGTATGGAGTTTCATTATGCATGGTTGTTGATACTAATAACATTAGTGGCTTGGAGGGAGTTGGAGGACTCACAATTTTTGTTGGCAACAAATAATCCATGTTTGGCATTGAGATAGATAACTTGTGGCATACTGCGTGTTGGAATATTGAGAGGGGGGGGTGAATCAATATGAGCACTTTTATTACTTTTAACCACAATGTATATTATTCAAAAATGTTCAACAGTTTATCATTAACATTCAATAAATCATCATCAATATAAAAATAATAAACATCTCATCAACAATAACACATCAGATACACATTACACCCGAATTTATGTGGAAACCCAAATGGGAGAAAACCATGGAATGATTTTCTTATATATATAAAATAAATACATTCATTGGAAGCACCAAATTCCAAATTTTCCACCTGCAACTGGAAGGATGCTATGACCCCCTAAATTCTCTGGCTCCAACCAGAAGGAGGCTACAACCCCCTTTCCTTGCCCTATCTTACCGCCTTGAAATATAAGTGTAGACCAATTGTCACTACCAAAATCACTGCCATTGTCAATCTGTCACTATCACTGAAAGTGTCTCTATCATTGTCTTTGCCATTGTCTTTGTCTCATCACCTGTAATTGATCATCAACCTGTCACTGAATCCAACTTGTGTGCCTGTACCATACCATGCATCAACTATGTACCAACATGTGAACTATAACATGAATCAATCATAAACTATAAGATATGCTAACCATAACATCAACCATGAATACAACCTATACCATATACCATAGCATCAATCATGTATAGACATGTACCATATCATCAATGAAGTGCCTCAAAGAAGAAAACATGTGCCTCAAGCATATGCCAACATACATCAAGTGTATACCTCAACAACCATATCTCAATGATGTGAACCATACCAGTCATGTCATAACCATATACAAGAGTATACCTCAATCAATCATGTATCCAAGCCGTACCTCAACTATGTATCAATGCCTCAACCATACACCAAGCATGCATTAATAATGTACCATAGCCACAACCAACATGTTAACGCTCAAAACATACTAATGAACATACATGTACCTCTGTAGCCGACCTGAAACACTGGAATGCTTCCCTATGAGTTATCTTCTAAATTCAAAGACCTAGTAGTAGAATTTCCCCAAAAATTGTCCTGTCCTCATGGGACTAATCAATTTTGTCTCATGGGGCCTTGCATGACAGGTATTATGCAACCTGCGGGGTCCTCATGAGACACTAGTAGTTTAACCTGTGGGGGTCAACTAAACTAGGGTTTCCTCAGAAATTCCCACTCTCCTCTGCAGTGATGAAACTCCCGCACTTCTCCTTCTTCTCTACCTTAGAAATTATTGTCGCAAAACTTTCCAATAGATCACTAATTCATTAGAATATATTCAATAGAATGAGTGAGTGAATGTACTTATGAGAGAGTTTTTGAGGTGTATTTATACTTTTTCTTAGTTACCTCTCTCCTTAATCTTAGGGCTTCTAGTACTTTCTTGTTACAACAAGTTTTCCATTTTATTAAAGACTTGTAACCAACTAGGGGCTTCCTTACCATTCTTCGGGGCTTCCAACTTCACAAGGAACTAACTCCTCAACCATAAGGAACCATGTGGTGTGCCACATATCACTATAAATGACATGACTAGGACTATTAATAAATGAGTAAGCTACCTGCATTTACACTATCCTTCATTACATTTTCCCTCGATCAACTTTGTGTCCCATAACCATACCTTTGGGGTTACCATACTTCTTCAAGTGTTGACACCAATGAAAACCAAACTTTCAAAAATCTCCCCCTTTGGCATTGATGGAAACACTTGGCATGGGAACACTCATGCTCCTTCTCATTCTCCCCCTGTGACCATCGCTCCCCCTATATCCATGAATATGTTCCTTCTCTCTGTTTACATGACTTTGTTCATTCTCTTCCCCTTTGAAATCAATGGAAAAGGGTAACTCTCCTTGGGGTTGCTCCCCCTATATTAAAGACTCTACTTTCTCTTTATGGTGTTTCCTAATGTAAATATATGATGTATATGAAAAACATTCAAAAGCTTCTTTACTTAGGCTCTTCATGTATTCTACTTCTCTCCCCCTATATTATTGTTCCTAAAGCTGTGTGGATCACTGTGGTGCATAAACTACTCCAATTTTCTGTCACAAATACTCAAAATTCTCCCTCAAAAGGGGTTTGGTGAAGATATCTTCAATATACTCTTTTGTTCCAATGTACTCTAGCTTGATGTTGTTATTTGTATCTTGTTCCTGTAGAAAGTGATAGTTGATTAGAATGTGTTTCATCTTGGAATGCATCAATGGATTCTTAGATATATTGATAGCACTATTGTTGTCATACAATATTGAAATGGTCTCATCATACTTCACTTGTATATACTGCAAGGTTTTATTCATCGAGAAAACCTGAATACAACATGCCACTACCGCAATGTATATACTTCTATTGTGGAAAAAGATACTAATGACTTTATTTCTTACCCATGATACCATCCAATCACCCAAGTAGAAAGCTAATCCACTTGTACTTATTCTATCATCAATGCTAACTGCCCAATCTTCATCTATGTAGGAAACCACATATAGTTCATTCCCTTTTGGATACCATAATACAAATTCTTTTGTTCCTTTGAGATATATGAATATCCTCTTCACGACCATAACATGTGATTCCTACGGTTCCGCTTGAAACCTTTCAACATGTCCAACTGTCTGCATCACATATGGTCTAGATGTTGTCACATAAGGTAAGGTGCCAATCATTGATCTGTAGAGTCTTTGGTTTGCATCCTTAGAATCATCATCCTTACTTAACTTGCAACTAATCTGCATAGGAGTACTCACGGGTTTGCAATGTTCCATTCCAAACTTCTTTAGCATTTATCTAATATAATTGGTCTGAGAGATGAAAATACCTTTATCACATTAACGTATCTTTAATCCCAAAAGTAAATTCAACTCGCTGAGAAAGGACATTTCGAACTCATTTCATGTATTTGGAAAACTTTGGACTCATCCTGTCATCATCACTTCGAAAGATAATGTCATCTACATAAAATTCAATTATCAATATACTTTCTCGATCCATGTTTATGTAGATATTTCTATTTTCATTGCCTTTTCTGAATCCTTGTCATTGTAGATACCTGATTAATCTTGAATACCAAGCTCTGAGAGCCTGTTTGAGTCCATACAATGATTCCTTTAACCTGTAGACATAATTTTCCTTTTCTGGCAGTAGGAATCCTTCTGGTTGTTCAATGTACACTTCTTCTTATAATTCTCCATTAAGGAAGGATGACTTCACATCCATATGATACGCCTTGATTGTCTTGGAACATACATAGGATAAACTCACTCGGATTGCTTCCATCCTGGAAACTAGGGAAAAGGTCTCTTCAAAATCTATACCTTCAACTTGAGTATATTCTTTGCAAACTAATTTTCCTTGTTTTTGGTGACATGTCCATCCTCATTCAATTTTTTTTTGAAAACCCACTTTCTACCAATCATGTTCTTGTTCTTTGGTCTTAAAACCAGTTCCCATGTATCATTCTTCTCTATCTGATCCAATTCTTCATCCATATCCTTGATCCAGTGTTCATCTTTGTTGGGTTCTTCAAAACAGTTGGGTTCGACTATGGATAACAATGATAGGTGTTGTTATTTTGGTCAACATATTATTCTTCAGGTTTCAACTCTTGCATATTTATTCCCAATGATCTATTTTGGTGGATGATTTTCTATACTCGTTGACTAGGTGTCTTTGGAGGTATCTGAAGATTTTGTTTCTCTTCTTTTGGCTGCTCTTCTTCTTCTTATACTTCCTCTTCTTTCAAATCTTCTTTGTTATTCTATTCTTCTGGATCTTTTTTCTTTATTTTATCTTTCATCCATCTATCTCATCAATAGTTACATTGATGGTTTCCACTATTTTGTTCAGTCTTAGATGAAAGCATTTGTATTATTTGATTTTTCTTGAGTACCCAACTAGAATTCCCTTATCAACTCGAGAATGAAATTTTCTAGTCCTTCCATCTTCTCTTTTGATATATCATTAGCTTCTAAAAAATATGAAGTGCTTCACATTTTTTGTTCTTCCTTTCCATAGCTCGTAGGGAGTCTTATCACTGTTATTTCTAAGAATTCCTTTTTTTAGGATATGAACTGTTGTATGTACTTCTTGTGCCCAAAAAATTTTAAGCCCTAATATTGGCTCATTACCCCTTAATTGGGGCATATTATATTAGAAATGTTATTTTATTTATGTTGTCTATAGGCCATTAGTTGTAATTATACCTCCTAGTCTCCTATATATACCAAGGAGACATTTTCATTTTGAATCATCTTGTACTTGAACATTTAAGTGGGGTAAAAGGAGGTTGTCCCCTCGAAGAGGCTTATTATCTGAAATTATCTCTTTTTCAAGGCGTTGAGTACTTTTTCTGAGGTTTTTCTATGCTATATTGATAATTGGTTCTTAACATATGGTATCAGAGCTCAAGGTCTTGGGGTTTCACTGCTACATCCGAGACACCTTGGAATTTTTGCTATAAATTTTTTTCCACAACATTTCAGAAGGAACGAATTGGAATATATTTAGAATACAGATCAAGGTACGTTGGGTTCAAAATTCAGCTCATGAGGCCTTATAATTTCGGAGATACAACCTTTACAAGATAGGGTTCTATAATCATCCTGAAATGAGTCATTGCGGAATTTTTGCTATAAAAAAATTTCTGTAACATTTCAGACCTTGAACTCTGGAGGCCATTTACATAAATTAGTAAGGTATCTGTGGTAAAAAAATTCATCTTTTGGGTCATCTTAAATTTCTAGATAAACCTTGTGTAAGATAGGGTATTTGAATAGTCCTATTGACTAGTCTCAAGAAGGTGTTCCAGGTAAAACAATCATAACTTCTTTCTAGAGAATCAAAATTGAGTGGGACTGGTTTCATTGGTTCATGGACAGTCTGTAGTATTTTGGGTGCGAGTTTTAGATTTTTATATAAATCATTTGTGCGGGGAATGCTATACAACAGAGATCTCCTGGGAAGGCCAAAAATCAGCAAGGTGTGGGGAAGTTACCCTAAATTCCACTTGACACATATAATTTTGATTAGACCTGTGGCATTGCAAAGAAGAAATATCAGAGAACTACATAAAATAAAGTTTCATACCTAGAAGGGCAGAAACTCGGGAGATACAACAGAATACATATTGTCTAGCAGAACCACCTCAAAATCAAGGTTCAAAAGTGATACTTGGACAACATGCCACCCAAAAAGGGAATTTCTACACCAAATAAGCCTCTAGAAAATCCTACTTGGACTCTTGATGAAGGTGAAGAAATGCGTAGGGACATAAATGATTTACAAAAGAAGATAATAACAAAAGATGAACTACAAGAGATGATGGAGGGTTTAAAAGGGGAGATCATGGAAGTATTGAAAATTTTCGTAGGAAGACACCTGAAAGTGAAAATGCATCCCATGAAATTCATGATGAGGACACAAGGAAGGTGAATGAAGAATGGAGAAACTCCAACTTTGGTTTGAAGACCAACCACGTTCCTAAGATTGATATGAGGAAGTTTGATGGCAAGGACCCAATCACATGGATACCTCAGATGGAGCAATTCTTTGATCTCCATAATGTGCCACATACGCAAAAGGTACGAAATGCTTCTTTATATCTAGAACCTAATCAATTTGTATGGTATCGATGGCTTTGTTCTCGCAAATCACTCATCACTTTGATCTGAAAATAGAAGGTTGACTTGTTATGCTACGCAAGCACCCTCTACTTCATTAAAATAAACTTTACAGGACCTTGCTTCATGTGTTAAAATATGCAAGATAAATTATGTGCCAAGTTTATGCTTCTTCCTTTAAATGTTCATGTGTGAGAACATGTTCTTTTAAATGGTTATGT
>SNQJ01S0029415.1:23382-34310 GCA_010110895.2 Picea sitchensis | reverse complement strand
CAAGTCCTTGGAATAGGTATTTTTTCACATTGAACATTGGAAAACATTAGTGTTAAGGGAGAACATAAAATTCCACATCAAATTACATTCAATAATCTCTAAACAATATCAATAAATAGATAATAGGAATACCTTAATGAGATACTCTTGGTTTCGAAAATAAATTATTCTCCACTAAACAGGGCCAACCATGCGAAGTTGGAAGCTCCTCCCCCCCCCCCTCACATCAATCTCAAATCCCCATACCCAATCATGCATATTAATTTAAACAAAAAATGTACAACTAATAATTTGTATGAATAAATTTTGTCCTCAAAATATTTACAATCATTTCATGTTTGGTTTCTTCTTTTTCAAAGAGAAAGTCTTCAGTAAATCATCTCCAGCCCCTTCGACTGCTTGACCCTCTTCCAGCCTTGTTGCATGATTGTGTTTCATCTCTACCAGTGTACTACTTCTAGTAGTATGACGTACTAGTGGTAGTTGTTGCAGTACAGGGGCGTCCACTACAACAAAAGAAAGCGTTAAAAATACATGGTTAGTTATTATTATTCATAGCATTCCTTCATTAATACAAATATCATGACTGTGTTTTTTACGTGGAGGTGCAATTGACACCATTGGTTGGGTTGTCGACAGTTCCTCTCCTCTTTGAGAAGTAGCCTCATCTACATGCTCTTCCATTGAAAGAATAAACATTATAAGTACACCATTTGCAACTACAGATTACTAATCGTCAATATATACAATTGGTTTTAAAGACGCATACCATGATGGGTCTGCAAACCACTAGAATCATGGGGTTCATTTCCATTAGAATCATGGGGTTTTTATCCAGTAGCGTTGTCAAATGAACTGGGGTTGGTTGCGTGCTTAAAAAAAATAAACACATTAATTGATGTCATAAATCAATCATCTATATATATTACAAGTAATCAACAATTACAGTCTTGTCATTTTACTTACCATCTCGTCTGAATGGTCAGTCGAGTGTGTTTCCCCCATGCTTTTTCAAAGTTCAACCACTTCTTGAATGAAGAACTTGAAGCCAATATTCATGTGTTCTTCGGTGGTCGCATTGTTGAACGTATCTCTCTTCATTGCATAATACAGTGAATTTTTCTTATTGGTTGCAATTAAAATAAAATTGTATGATGATATGAATAATATGGTAAATTAGTTGGTACTTCAAATTTGAGCTTTTATTATCATGTAACCACCTTGGATAAGTTTGTTTTGGACATTGTTTTCATTGATGTCAAAAAGGGGATGAACTTAATTGATCAAAGAGAAGCTTAGAAGAGATTGCAGCACAACCTACATGCAGAACGTAGAGTAGTGGAACTCCACAGTCATGTCAATTGATCATCGAGATGTTGGGAACTTGTGAAAAACATGTAGAACTTAGAGAAGTAGAACTCCACAGTCAGGAAAATCGACCATCGATATGTTGGGAACTTGTGAAAACACGTAGAATATAAAGTAGTGGAACTCCACAGTCGGGTCAATTGACCCTCGGGATGTCAGGAACTTGTGAAAAGATCTTAAGTTTAAACATTACCTCTAACTCTAACTTAGACTTACAGTGCCTCTGTCTTTGACTTAGAAAGTATTTGAATTATAGTTCCTCTGACTCCAACTCCAACTTGGATAAATTCAACTTGCATTGCCTTCGACTTTGACGTAGATAAACTTCGAATTACAGTACCTCTGACTCCAGCCTCGATAAACTTCGACTTGCATTTCCTTTAACTTTGACTTGGATAAACTTTGACTTACAGTGCCTCCGACTCCAGTCCCGATAAACTTTGACTTGCATTTCCTTTGAATTCAACTTACAGTGCCTCTGACTCTAGCCCTGATAAACTTCGACTTGCATTTCCTTTGACCTCAACTTGGATGAACTTCGACTTGCATTTTGACCGACTCATTTTTCCATTTCAACTTCCAGGTAGTCGACTATACATTACTTTCTAACTCAAATTTGTGGCTTGAGTGTTCACAAATTTCTTAACATATAAACAACCAGTGTACATTTCTTTGCACCACATTTGTCTAAACCATAAGTCACAATAGTCTGGTCATATGGAAATCATCCATTTCAGGTACATGAAAAATGCACTAGGAAACTGAGTTCAACATCTAATATGATATTACAGTAAACATGAGATTAAAATAATAAGAGTTGAATCATGTCTAATCAACTGACAAAGGATAAAATACCTTATCAAGATAACTATGAAGTCAAGGAAAATGAAGTTAAAGATGTAATTAAAGATCCTTTTCGTAAAGAGATAAACAAAGCAGAAAATATGTTCCTAATTAAAAATGACAACATTATTGTTATTTTGTTAATAAAATGAAAAAGTGCAATGGTTCATTATTAAAAGACACAATGGTTCAATTTCAAACCTTTTGTAATACTATATAAACATAAAGGTATGGTGAAATAAAGTTGTCTTTGTGGTCTACATCAGAATATCAAAAGCAAGTGCAGATTCCAAGGAAGAAATATGAAGATACTTATGAAGTGGGGGTTGAAGGGAGGAGTAAGGAAGGATTAGTATCATTTTCTAATTAAAGTGTAAAAACAGGGATTTGGTGCTTCCTAGGGTTGGTGCCCTAAAACAAGGGAGTTGGTTCTTCCTAGGGTTGGAGCCCTAAAACCAGGGAGTCGGTGCTTCCTAGGTTGGTGCCCTAAAGCAAGTGAGGTGCAGGTGCTTCCTCGGGTTGGTTCCCTAAACAAGGGGATTTGTATCTCCTAGAGTTGGTGCTCTAAGTCAATCTTCATATCAAAGTTGTAATTTGTAATTTAAGTTTATATTTATTGATGCTATTTCAGAAGTTTCTTGTTAATCAATAAAATTAATAATTAAATAATTGAATACAGTGAAAATTTATTAATATTGATTCACCCCCCCCCCCCTCTCAGTATTAAACCATATTCCAACAATTGGTATCAGAATGGGTGCCTTCAGAACATTCTAATAACTAGAAGGTATATTACGCATAATCATATGGATCAATAAGAAGGAATGTCATCCACCATAGCACCTTTGTTCAAAGGAAATGATTATGCACTTTGGAGTGTGAGGATGAAAAGCTATATAATGTCACTGGGTTGTGATATATGGAAATTTGTAGAAGATGGGTACATTGCACCTGGCACTACTCCCACAGACACATCCGAAAAGGAGCTTTGTAATGGCAATGCAAGAGCATCCAATTCCATCCTAGGAGGATTAGCTAATCCTATATCTGTGAAAGTAATGCATTGTAAGTCAGCAAAAGAAATATGGGAAAAACTAAAGGTCATATATGAAGGAGATAGAAAATTCAAAAAGGCCAAACTAAAAACCTACAAAACACAATTTGAAAACCTAAAAATGAAAGAAGAAGAGAACATAGCATAATATCTTCAGAGAGTAGATGAATTAGTCAACTCAATCAGAGAATTAGGAGAATAACTCAAAGATCAACACATTGTCCAAAAGATCTTGAGATCTTTACCCATGAGATATGATGCCAAGATTTCATCTCTTAAAGATAGACCAAACATTGATAATATCACAATGGATGAACTACATGGGATCCTCAGAGCATATGAGATGAGAAAAGGGAAAGAAAGACCAAAAAAATGATAAACGACTTTCAAAGTATCTAAAGCAAAGAAGAAACAATACCAGGTATCTAATGAATATCAGTGAGAGATATATAATGAATAAATAACTAAATTCATGAAGAAACTCAAGAAAGGAACTGGTAGATACAAAGGAAATTTTCCTCTAATATGTTTTAACTATGGAAAGATTGGACATTTTTCTACCAAATGTCCCTATCCAAAACAACAAGAAAGAGATAATGAAATAAATTTCAAAGAACAGAAGAAGATCCAAACCCGAGACAAAAGGAATGTCTATAAGAAGAAGAAGACCTTTTACACTGAAGAGAACTGCAACTCATCTGAAGAAAGTGAAGAAGGAGAGATATATGAGCACCTATTTATGGGTATAGAAACACAACATAATCACACCAAAAATAAATTTGATATTGAATAAGAAAACTCTGAAGTTGAAGGAGAAGTAGATCTTGAAGTAGAGTCGATCAATTCCCTGGACGAACTCAAAAAGTATAAAAGGAAGAATAAATAATTAAGAGAACAACTGTCAAAATATGAAGAAGCACACAAATGAAGAGAAAGAGAAGTGTTAACTACCATCAAAGAAACTGTGCAAGTAATCAATGATTTAAATACTCAACTCTAGAAAGTAAAAAGAATTGAAGAAGTCATTTTGAAACAAATCAATGATAGGGAACAAGACTATGAAAAGTTGGAGGCTGAAATTGTCCTACTAAAAAGATAAATTTAAAAATAAAATAAGAAGTCAAAGTTTGAGAATAGTTCAAAGATTTTGAATGATATTCTTAATATCCAAATATCACCAAATGATAAAACATAATTGGGATATGATCAAAATTCAACCTCTACTGCATAGAAACCTGATAAAAAATCAATCAACTATGTAGATGCTCTTAGAAGTTCCTTAAAAAGAGAAGACAACAAGATAAAGATGGCACCATTAAAGACTGTTATTAATAAGAGAGCACATCCTCCAGAAGGAAAAGGAAATACGTTGAAAAGAACGACTCCTAATAGATATCAACATATCTTTCTTGGATATTGCTATTCATGCAACAACTTTGGACACAAAGTAGTACATTGTAAATCCTATAGAAATTGCAAACCAAGAAATATCCAGAGATATAAGAACAACAAGAATGATGTAGAGAAAATAAATTATAATTCATTCTCTCATTTACAAGAGTACAATGTTGAATGCCACAAGTGCAACAACTATGGCCATAAAGCCACTGACTGTAGATTACCAATGCAATCCTTGAAGATGAGAAACTCTAACAAACATGATAAGAAGATGTGGAAAGAATATAGAAGAAAAAGTAACATAATGTAAAGTGGCCCTGTATGCAAAGAACAAATAGTGCCAGTGGTATATTGATAGTGGATGCTCAAAACAATGACAGAAGATGAAGGAAAATTTATCACTTTGACAAAAAGGGATAAAGGTAAAGTCACTTTTGGAGATAATGTATCTGCCAAAATACTAGGAAAAGGCAAAGTTTCTTTGGGAAACAAAAGGAATAAAGCATAAAATACGTGATAGTAGAAAAATTGAAACCTAATTGTTGTGTTTGTTTCGTCACTTGGGTGAGCGAAACAAGGGCACTTGCAAGTCTAGTTGGGCCTTCTAGACAAGACAGAGGTTAGTGTATTAATTAAATAATCCAAGCACATGAAACAAACCAACAACTAAACTAGAAACAACTAAGGAAATAAAACTACAATGCATAAGAAACTTTGAACCAAAATCAATCAACCAAATGACCAATATTATGCCGCCAATGGATAACTATATTAATTGGAAAACACCGTAGAGAAAGGAGGACTTATGGATCCCCTCTTCCTCTTTGGGAGGTCTCGTGAGTCCCCTATTTGAGAGATATTCTTACAATGATAAACTAGAAAGCAAATGGTGAAGAAATCCAAGCCTATTACCTCAAGAGGTGAGGAGAATAGCTTATTGGAATGTTGTTAGAATGCTCCAAGAAGAAAATAGGTTTCTTGAAGGAGGATTGAGGAAGCATAACATTACTATGAGATTCTTAAATTCCTAGTGCACCCATGGCCTCCATTTATAGCATGTCTTTGAGGAAATATCCAACTGGTTCTTAGTGTGTACAAGGGGCCCTTTAGGGCACCCTTAGGTCTTTGACCAGCCCCCCATTCAGATTCAACTCGGATTTGAGGGTCAAATCAAGTTGGGAGTTGGTCCATAAGTGGCTGAGGGGCCTACAAGAACCATAAATGTGCCATTCATAGGAGTGCACAACTTTTCTTGTACACAGTCACGTATATGGCGCATTGTGCGCTCGACGAGTTTCTTTGGCCCATGCACTGTGCGCACGCTTCCTTTAGTGTTTCAGCGCATGTCAATTTTTTGACCAATTGGATAGTTTTTGCCCCTTGGAAATGCATATTTGGTGCTACAAGTGAACTAATAGGTGTTTGGAGATGTTGTATTCCTATAACCATTTGCATGCAATGTTGCAGATGATATTTAAATTTATTTTTGACCATTTGCATATTTGGTGCTGCAAGTTCCTTTCTTGGCATTTGTTTCTATTGTCCCCTTGGGGGTTCTGGTTACCCTAGTTTTGGTTTTGTCAGGGGTTAGTTCCCCCTGGTCCTAGGTTATTATTGTTTCGGATTTTTCCTTTCTTTTTTTCATTATTCGACTGATGGATCAGATTTTTCGTATTCAGTTGTTCAAAATTTTGAAAATTTTGAATTGGAGAGGGATGAACAAAGTTAAATCCAGCGTGTGGTTATCCTTGTGGAGGAGAAATCGGTTGTGGAGGAAAAGAAAATGGAAAATATGGATTATTTTGGGGCAATGATTCGTAGGGTGCATAGGAAGGCGCAACACTTTCACTAGTGCCCAGGTTATAAGCTGAGGTAGAGGGCGTACCTGAACTTGGTTGAGAGGTCGGGCACATCATGGGTGTCAGCAAGGGTCCACTCATGGGTGGAGGAAGGGAAACAGGGTATGACTGTTGATAAGGGTGAGGAGGGTAATAAGGTGGTCCTCCATATATTGGAGGATATTGGGGTGTACCATACATGGGTGGTGGTTGGATGTATGGGTTATGGTGTGTTGTGGTACCAATCAGTTCATCTGCCACATGAGACATCCCATCTTTGTCCTAGTCGAATGGTACGGGTCTCGGTGCATCCAGTATTACTATGTATAAGTAACCTGATTGAGCATAAATGAGGTCGTACTATTGAGCCTTGCTGATGGCTTCCTCTTCGGTTTGGGGGAAGGTGGATTCCACATCTTTGGCAAGGATAGAGATGAGCAATTTGAGAAACCAATCGATATGTTGTTCTCTGGTGGTTTCTGCTTGGCATAAAATACATCACCAATGCCATTCATGAATGTGGTCGACAGTATGTGTAGTCGAGGTTTGTTTACACTCAGAGAACAGTTCTAGACCAGTCTCATGATGAACTGGTAATTGAAATAAGGCCAAAAATGCTTTGGCCAAGTATTCAAAAGTCTCATGGGACCCTGATTTTTCATCCACATACCATTTGGCTGATGGATCGGTGAGTGTGCGCTGAAATAACCTTAAGAGGATGGATTCGTCGATGATGTTGTTTGAAGAGCACCATAAGTGGAAGTTCATGACATGGTTGGCAGGATCTTCCCTCAATTTTTCTTCAAACTTGGGAATGTCTGAAGGTAGTTTGGTAGGCATATTGGTCCATGTGGGGTCATGCAATATAGGGTCATTCATGAGTTTAATCAAATCATGAATGTTGAGGGATGCAAAATATGGCATGGGGGGTAGTGATGGAGGATTATTTCTAGCCATGGTGTGAGTAGGTAGTGGACCTAACCCTTGAGGGGGGTTTAGTGGGGTTGTACTTCTCCCTTGAGAAGAAGTTTTCCCTCTGCCTCATTGTGAAGGAGAGCTAGTGGATGGATGGCCTTGGGAAGTGGACCCAAGCAAGGTGGAACCAAGTAAAGTTGATCCCAGAATAGTGGCACTCACAAGGGTGTGAGACGGTTGAGCCGGTGAGTTGGCAAGACTAGGAACTCCTCCTAGGATAGGAGGGAGATTTTGTAAGTGTCTGGAACGACATGGATTATGTGGGTCCCCTATGATGTCCAAATAGCAAAGTGAATGTGTGAAAATGGTGATGAGAGAAATAAATGAACAAGAGACTTGTATAATTTGGGCATTCACAATATATCTCACAATCGCATGTAATCAAGGAGGGATCCCTTCCAAGTGTTGGGTGACTCAAGGGGGGATGCACAGAACAACCAGACCTCAACCTTTGACCCTTCATGGGTATCATCCTGCCTTATGGTGTTAAGAACACCTGACTTGGAGGATTTTAAAGTTCCCTAATTGTCAACTTCTAATGTTTAAAAATGTGAGAACCAGATAACTGGGGGTTATTTGGATGCCTACCCCCAAGATCCTACCTAGACTAAAAAAATTATTTTTGCACCTCCTGTGGAGGAAAACTTAGTGAGTTTTTAGAAAACATTTAGATGTGGTTGGTTGAGATATTGGGGGTGTGAACCAATCTCGTTGGAATTAAGTGGGTGTGGATAAATTCTTCAAGAAATAGTGGGACGTTTCAGAATCCCTCTGGAGGAAACCTACATCAACCTCCACAATTTGAGATGAAATTATGTGAGTGAGGAGTGACTTTGTGTGTGAGAAAGTGAACAAATGTGCCAAATTTTAATAATTTAGGTGTCAATTTGCAACATGTGGACTTCCTGTGGTCCTTACAAATCTTGATTACCTATCTTGCTAGATGCCATTGGTACAACCTTGTGGAATCTTAAAATCCCTAAAGAACTAGCATGTGGACATATGGGTCCTTACCAATACTTTAAACTGTCTAATGTGATTTATACTAAGAAAGCTTCAAAAAACTATCCTAGATTGTAAGAATTTGGGCATGTATGGGCCCATTACTTTGATCTTTAAACTCTCCTAGTGATGTAAACTAAGAAAGTAATTTCAAAAACTGTCCTAATTTTGCAACATGTGGGCGTGTATGGGCCCTTACAAATTTAATATGTTTGAAAAGAAACTAAGAGGATCCCTAGGGGGGCTTTGTCCTCTTCTAAATATTTTATTAAGGGAGATGAAATTTCCCCTTAATCACTTTTATGGTTTTCAAGATCGCTCTATTGTGCGAGAGAAGAGCATACTCAATGATTAAAGTTTGATTTATGGTCCCAATGCAAGTGTTTTTATATGTGATAGAAAAAAACTCTTAACTTAACTTTTTCAATCAAAACAATCCATCCATGTGGAAACTAAAGCAAGAGAGGAGAAATGTGGTTCTTTTTAAACCCGTAAGTGCCTATGTTTTGACTAACCTTTCATGTGGGAAAGGAATCTAAGTGTAGTGCATTTACAATTTGCAAAAAAGAAAGATTTTGAAGGTTGGGGGACTTCAAATCATCAAAAAAACTCTTACAATTTTAGAATTTTGGACAGACGCACGGGTTACAGTTTAGACAGAGGCACAGTGGGCGCACAATGCGCAGAGAACCAAGGACCTTTTGGCGCACAGTGCGCATAATGTGAAGAGAAATGAAGTGTTGTTGGCGCACAATGCTCTGAATACGCGTATGTGGGCTGGAACACCCGCACACGTTATGATACACGTCGGGGTGGGTTTTAAGTGGAATTCCCCTCCTCTAGATCCAAACTTAGCTCTTGAAAGGTAAGGCTAGGCCAATTATGATCCCTGAGGGGAAAATGGGTCAAAAATAAGTTCTCTAAAAGTCCAAATAGAGAGGAAATTGATAAATTATCCCTAGTATGGTCGTTAATATGTTGTGTATATTTCGTCACTTGGGTGAGAAAAACAAGGGCAGTTACAAGTCTAGTTGGGCCTTCTAGACAAGACAAAGGTTAGTGTATGAATTAAATAATCCAAGAACATGAAATAAACAAACAACTAAACTAGAAACAACTAAGGAAATAAAACTACAATGCATAACAAACTTTGAACCAAAATCAATCAACCAAATGACCAATATTATGCCACCAATGGATAACTATATTAGTTGGCAAACACTGTAGAGAAAGGAGGACTTTTGGATCCTCTCTTCCTCCTTGGGAGGGATATTGAGTCCCCTATTTGAGAGCTCTTCTTACAATGATAAATTAGAAAGAAAATGGTGAAGAAATCCAAGCCTATTCCCTCAATAGGTGAGGAGAATAGCCTATTGGAATGTTTCTAGAATGCTCCAAGAAGAAAAGAGGTTTCTTGAAGGAGGATTGAGGCAACATAACAATACTATGAGATTCTTAAATTCTTAATGCATCCATGGCCTCCATTTATAGCATGTCTTTGAGGCAATATCCAACTGGTTCTTAGTGTGAACAAGGGACCCTTTAGGGCACCCTTAGGTCTTTGACCAACCCCCCATTCAAATTCAGCTCAAATTTGAGGGTCAAATCAAGTTGGGAGCTAGTCCAGAAGTGGGTGAGGGGCCGACAAGAACCATAAATGTGTCGTTCATAGGAGTGTGTGGTTTTTCTCGTACGCAATCATACATATGGTGCATTGTGCGCTCTATGGGATTCTTTGGCCCGTGCACTATGTGCGTGCTTCCTTTAGTGTTTCAGCACATGTCAATTTGTTGACCAGTGGTATAGTTTTTTCCCCTTGGAAATGAATATTTGGTGCGGTAGGTGAACTAATAGGTGTTTGGAGATGTTGTATTCATGTAACCATTTGCATGCAATGTTGCAGATGAAATTTCAGTGATAAAACTAATATACTCAGTGTAAGCCAAACCTATGGTCAAGGACATATACTCATTTTTTACTCCCAAAAATGTGAAATAAGAAAAGAAGGATAAAAAAAATTAGTTTTTATTGTACCAAGAACCTCAAGAAATGTGTATATCTTAGATATTGAGGAAGAAGAAAAATTCCATATGAGTCAAGTAGATGAAAAATGGCTATGGCACAGAAGGATGGGATACTTGAGCTCTGATAACCTAATCAAAGCTAGTAAAAAGGGAGTTGTAAAAGACATGCCAAAAGTCATCAAGCCCTAGGGTCCTATTTACAAAAAAAATCAATTAGGGAAGAAAACAAGAGTCAGATTCAAGACAAAAGATCATTCTACATCAAAACCATTTGCAAGATACCAGATATATAAAATATGCAGAACATAAATGAAATGCTAGAAATGGCAGAATAATAGTAAAATATCCAGCATAATATTCATAATACACAGAAAAGATATATGAAATAGCAATAGAAATAGCAGTTTGATTCAGATAGCAACGTTC
>SNQJ01S0029415.1:0-23372 GCA_010110895.2 Picea sitchensis | reverse complement strand
TTTTTGATTTTTTTTTAGAAGCAGAGCAGTATTCTCGGGCTCTCATAGGATGTTGTCCCATCGAATCCTCCCCAATTCTTCTAAAACTCTAGGATCCAAAATTTGATGCCTCCATTGAGCGAATGGACTCCTTTACCATCTGGGTTCATCTGTCAGGGTTTCCACCTCACCTCTGGTCTTTAAAAGTTTTCCAAGCTATTGGGAATATGTTGGGATCTTATTTGGTTGCAAAATTCACCTTCATGGAGACTGGTGATATGGCACTGGCCCATATTTTAGTCTCTTTAAACATAAGGGGAGGTTTGAGGAAAGAACTCAACATAAAAGATAGGGGTCGAACCAGGAATCAGATACGTTATTACAAGGGTATCTGTTTTCCTTGTAGGCACTGCCACGCCCATGGGAATATATTAAAAGACTACCTGTAACCTTATCATAGCTGATCAAATACTTCTCAGCCTCCTTAGGTTGCTACACTCCAGGGATTGTATTCCCCCGCAGGCTCAGATTTCTCGTCCACGTCCTCTTCTTTGGGATTTCATCACACTCTTGGAGTACAACAGTTGGCATGCTATAGACGTCAGGTGGTATTTCTCCAGACTCTAGATATCTTGTTTCAGGTTGAGCCCCCACTCAGGCACTGACACAAGCATCTCAACTATCTCAAGGTACTTTTCAGTCACCCTCTTTTGATTCATTTATGAATATGCACCTCTCTATCCCTTTGTCAGTTCTAGACCCTCTTCGGGATTTCAAAGTTCTTAAAATTTATAACCACCCTCCCCTTCAAAACATTTTCTCCCCTTTCCCTTCTCTGGCCAAACCCACCTAAAAACTCTCCCTTCCCTCCCTATCCTCCCTCGCTCTTCTCCCACCATCCTCTTCTGATCCTCCCTCCCCTATTTCCAATGATGATCTCTTTTCATAAAACTCAGAGGAAATCTCCATTATTTTTCATCTCAGAAACAATACCATACTTGGGCCTCCATCAAAGGAAGTTGGGCTTGGTATTAACCCGAAAACCCTCACCCATAAAAAAAGGTCATGGGTGAACTTCCCTCCTTTAAAAGGAACAATCTCGTGCCCGAATCGAAATTTCTTCTAGACATCAAAATTCCATTGTTGGGGCACTTAGAGTAGTGCACACCCCTAGCGAGGTTCCCCCCTGAAATGTTTCTCCTTCAACTGTCAGGATCTGGCGATCCCTCACAAGAAATGTTCCCTCAAACAGTTGATAATAACACAACAACTAGATGGTCTTATTCTCCAAGAAACAATGGTTGATTTTACCATAGCTTCTACCATTCTAGCAACCCTTCTCCCAAGCTGGAACTTCGAGGGTATCGATGCCAATGGAATATCAGGTGGTTTAATTACTGGGTGGTGCTCAAGATCAATAAAACTTCTAAACTCTTGGGCACTCAACTCATGTCTAGGCGTGGAATTATTTTTGGAAGGCATGGGGAAGGAATTCAGGATAGTGAATATTTATGGTCCCTATTTGGAAAGGGACCCCTTATGGGAATCGATTTTCAAAATCAAGCTACTGAAGGTTGATAACCTCATCCTGGGGGGATATCTAAACTTTCCTCTGGGAATGGCGAAGGTTTGGGGCCCTAACGCGTGACCTGACTACCTCTCTGCTATGTTCACACATCCTTTGTCTGCTAACGTCCTATTGAACATAGCTCCCTAGAGGCTTAGCCTTACCTGAAGAAATATGCGGACTGAGGATGCAAGAGTTGCAAAGCGATTAGATCATTTTTTGTTCTCAACAAAACTGATGGACTCAAATATTCAAGCCAGACAATGGATCGGCTCGAGGGGAGAATCTGATCACTCACTAATTTGGCTGGATTTGGATGGTGGGTCGAGTAATCCACCACCACCCTTCAAATTCAATGCTTCTTGGCTCTCAGTTGAAATTTTTCTAGACCTGTTCAAGTCCAACTAGCGACCCTTTGACCCCAGCTCACATTCACTGAAGGGTCTGCACTTTGCAAACAATCTCAAAAGGATTAAACATTTGGAAATCCCATGGTCTCGGGAAAAAAGAATAATGGAGGAAAGAGAACTTAAGAACATTGAAGACTAAATTGAGATTCTCTACCAATCAGAAGACATGGGGTTCTTATTTGAAACCTCATGGAAAACTCTAAAGACCTTGGAAATTCATCACAGACGGTTACTGGATAAACAAGAGGTGACTGGGAGACTAAAAAGTAGGGCCATCTAGCTCGAAAAGGGGGATGAGAATACAAAATTCTTCCATTCTTTATCCAAAGGTTGAAAAGCCTCAAATACAATTTGGAACCTACATGGCTAGGATGGTAGGAAAGTATCATCATTTGAAGGATTGGCAGAGATGGGAAAAAATTATTTCAAATCATTGTATAAGGCGGATCAAAGGGAAAATATTGACTGTATGGATTTTCCTCTATTATCCCATCTTTTTGGACGAGGAAAATAACATATAACTCTTATTGGAAGTTGATGAACAGGAATTAAAGGAGACATTCCATAGATTCCAGAAGGATAAGAGTTTGGGGCCAGATGGGTGGCCGATAGAATTTTATATTGGGTTTTTTTATCTACTGGGAGTTGATCTTCTCCATGTGGTTGGAGAATCCAAATGGAATGGAATGATGCATGCTCCCTTCAACTTAACGTTTCTATATATTATACCAAAAAAAGGATGAACCCCTCTCCTTTGATGATTTCAGGCCTATCTCCCTCTATAATTTCATTTATAAAATACTGGCAAAACTCATAGCAAGACGCCTAAAACCTATTCTCTTGGATGTTATCTCACAAGAACAATTTGGGTTCTTGGATGGTCATCAGATTCATGAATCCATTGGAGTGGCTCAAGAAGGACTTCACAGCCTTAGATCATCGAGGACCAAAGGGGCTATTCTGGAAATTGATCTCTCAAAATCTTTTGACCAAGTTATCTAGTATTTCATTAGGTTGCTTCTTACTCATTTAGGGTTTGAGGTTCCCTTCATCAAATGGATAATGGCCCGCATATCCTCTGTCTCCTTTGTAGTTCTTATAAATGGGGCAGCCTCTCCATTTTTTAGCTCAGAAAGGGGTCTGAGGAAAGGTTGTCCCCTATCTCCACTACTCTTCCTCTTGGTAGAAGAAGCGTTAAGCAAGATCATTGGATTGGCCTTCTCCTCGGGAGACTTCCAGGGGATTCAAACCTCCATAGGCTACATAATTACTCGTCTACTATTTGTATATGATGTTCTATTTTTTTGTAGTGGAAGACCCAGGGATACAGAAAAATTAGTCGATATTCTCCAACTCTTTCGAGCGGCTACAAGGATGGTTATTAATTCTCAAAAATCATATTTAACCCTAATCAGATTGGAAGCCACAACAACATCCATTTATAAAACTCTCTTCCCCTTTCTCCTTCAAGACCTTCAACTTGGGATAAAATATCTAGGCTTCTAGCTCAAGGAAAACAAATATCTCTCAGGTGACTGGCAGTGGATTCTAGTGAAACTAGAAAAGAGACTAAATGTTTGGAGTTTTTGGTGGCTCTCTAGGGAAGGCAGATTGTCATTGAGAAAAACATTCCTTGAGGCCATTCCATTTTACTGGATGCCTCTCTCATGGATCCCCAAAGGGATTCTAGAAAAAATCGGGCGTTTATGCTTTTGTTTCATTTGGTCAGGTCCGAAGGAAAACTTTACCATGCCATGCGAAAAAAGGGAATCTTTGGCTCGTCTGAAGGCACTGGGAGGATGGGGACTAAAGAACATTTTCATTTTCTCAAAATCTTTAGCAGCCAAATTTTGTTGGAGACTATTTACAACTACCGGCTTATGGACACAAGTGGCGGTTCACAAATATATCAAGCTAGATTCGGTGGGAGATTGGATTCAAAGGTATGACAAGAACTTATCAAGATGCTCAATCATCTGGAAGGCAGTGGTTAAATCCTTCCATGTGATAGGTGATGGTTTGGCTTGTAAAGTAGGAAGGGGGGATCAAGTTCGCATTGGAACAAATTTGTGGTTTGGTAGTGGAAACTCTCATATTCTACCATAGGCCATGCTAGATCACCTACACCAACAAGGCTTACACAAACTAAATCAAATTGTTGACCCATCAACCACAAACATCTGGAAACAAGGGTGGTACAACTTTGCTTCTCTTGAACTGGAGGGAGAACACAAATTACATTGGGACAACTACATTTTTTCACTCCAACAAGGTCACATTAGGCTCTTGGATAGCGATGATGAACTTGTTTGTAAAAAATCCCCACATGGGGTCTACACTCCCAAATTGGGCTACATAGCACTTAATTTCGATCTCCTTCAAAGAGAACCATGTTGGTGGTGGAGAAAACTATGGAAACTCAAAGCCCCTTTAAAAACAAATATTTTTATGTGGTCTGCTCTAGAAAACAAAGTCCCCACCTCGGACAAGAAGAGAAAGTGTCAAGTTGAGGGGCCTAGATGGTTCTCTCTTTACAAAGAGTTAAATGAATCCATTGATGATATCCTAATCTTTTTCTTGTTCACATTGAAAGCATGGGGGGAAGCATCCCTACTCTTGAGATAGCCTTGTGATTGTAATGTGGCTTCACTAGAACCAACTTTGAAAAATTGGCTACAAGACCCTACCCACAAGAAACTAAAAGCTTTCCCTCTTATCATCTGTTGGGGTATTTGGCTCGCCAGGAACTTGACTATTTTTCAAGACAAGGCATCGGTTCCCCAACATATTGCAGCCAAAATTATCTCAATCCTTGAGCACTTTCCCTAGGAAAAGAATCTTCATGTCATCCGCGCCTCTCAGCCTAAACCCATTGACCCATCCTTTCCTTGGGCTTATTTTGATGGTGCTTCTCAAAATATCCTCTGTGGGGGGGGGGGCGTCCTGCATATTTCTGACTCTCATTCTTTCAAATTAAGAATGGGATTGGGAAAAGGTTCAAATAACTATGTTGAACTCATGACTCTGCTTATGTTACTCAAGGTTTCCATTGAACAAGGGCTCCACTCTGTTATCACTAAACAATCGTCCACAACATTGCACACAAATGGTTAAAGAAAACATCAATGTCAGTAGCCATTAATCCACCTATAGCACCAAAAAATCCATTCAGAAGGAAAAAAACTATATAATTGGGTCAAAAATCAAAGTGCATAGATTCACCAAAGGAAGCATGTGCACAGTGCGCAACATGCGCGAGCCAACACAGGCCTCATCGTGCACTATGTGAAATATGCATGACTATGTACGAGAAAATTCACGCACTTCTATGAATGGTTCATTTATGGATCTTGTCAGCCCCTCAACCAATTCTGGTCCGACCCCCAACACGATTTGACACTCATATCTGAGAAAAATCTATCTTGGAGGTTGGTCAAGGTCTAGAGGGTGCCCTAAAAGGCCCCTTTTTCACACTATGAACCAATTACATTTTTCCATGTATGGATGATCTAAATAAGAGCCATGGGTGTGCTAAGAAAACAATATCTTCAAGGTATTTTTATTTTGCAAGAATTCTTCCTTAAGAATCCTCTTTTCTCTTTGAAGCCTTCAAGCACCATTGCAATAGGCCATTCCACTCACTTCTTGAAGGAATAGGAATTGTTTTTCTTCACCATTTTCAATTTCTTCCATTGTAAAGAGTGAAGATCTCTCAATTAGGGAACTCAAGAGAAATCCCAAGGAGGAAGAGGGGACTCATAATTCCCTACTTTTATCTATCGTGTTTTGCCTACTAATATATTGATCCATTGGTAGAAATATGTTGGTCATTGTTTGATTTTCATGGTTCTAAGTTTCTCAAGCTTTCTAACATTTATTTCTTAGTTGTTTTAGTTGTATTTCTTTGTTTTCATGTGTGTTTGGTTTCTCTAACCCACTCACAAACTTCTATCTTGTTTAGTAGTCTCATCTAAACATGCAAGTGTTGTTGTTTTGCTCACAAAAGTGACAAAACCAACACAACACACTCCCTCCAACTTTTTGGTGACTCCATGAATGTCATAAATTGGGTTCGGAAAATTCAATCATGTCAAAATATTATAATGCAACCCATATTGGAGGATATTTCCACTATGTTTGTTTCTTTTGACACTTTTGTAATACGACATGTCTACAGGAACATGAACAAAGTAGCAGATTCTCTATCAAAAGAAGGAATTTATCTTCCTTATGGACATTGGCATTTTTCATAATCAAATGGGGATACCGTACAAAACTTCTGCGACCGACCTTCCATAGAAGACCCAGTTCAAGAAAAAGCGCAGATTTAATCTTATGTTTCACTCCTTCAAGTTATTTCATCTTTGAAATTGTATAGTTTGGAACCTTATCGACCTTTTTTGTTTAAACACTTAAAATTTCCATTATGTGCACTATAAGCCTATGTGGCAGGTTCGTAACAAATTGTTCTACATAGTCTGAGATACTCTAGTACCTGTGGAGAATTATGTATATGTGTTGATAAGATCTACTTAGTCTCTTGGGTTAAAACCCCCGCACTTTTTCTTCTTTTTTGAATGTGCTCCACTAGCAACTACAAAATGTAATTTTGTCTCTCTGGATGAATAAAATTACACTTTTTTCTGAGGACAAATCTATCCTATCTTATTATTTAGATTTGGGTGAGGTTTCAATTCTTGAAAAACTTGTTCTCTCAAAAACGTGGTTAATGACCTTACTTTAGAATAAAGGGTTTGGAAGTTTCACACCAAAATAACATGACTTGATTCTAATCAATATGAAAATCATGATTGTGTACTTTACATAAATTTCAAACTTCTAGTTTGAAGAAGCCAAGTTTGTGTATAAATTTCATTCTATTAAAAGTTGGAACTAGCTTAGCATAACAAAAAATGGCATTTGCAAAGACTTCTAAATTCATATTTTTGTTACATGTTATTCCTTTTAGCTAGAGCTTAGTTAATGTATGGTATATTCAAACTAAAATCCTAACAACAAAAAAAACATTTGTTAATTTTATACTCAAATCATTTTACTGTTGAACAAAAATCTTATTTTGTGGGTGTTATGATAACTCAGAAGATATGTTCAATAATATTGATTACAAGATGTGTTGGATTCTACTTAAATATCGATCCCTAGACATTTTCATTCTTCACCAAGCCTCAAATCATCAGTCGACTTTGATATTACACTTTAACATGAAAGTGCAAGAACAATTTAGTGTTCACTCCTAACACAAAAAATAAATTTGATGGCATTGCATGGTCACCATGCAAAGAATGAACTAGACACATAAATGATTCCTAATGCCATGCATCATACAAATTGGAAGGAAAATGGAACAAATAAGATTGAAAATTTCTCTAGGTGAACGGACCAAGTTAGAGTCTGGGACTGGAACCAATCTCCCAAGATCCACTGGATGGAAAAGTAACAGAATACTACTCTTTCCCTAGATATAGATATCAAAATGAACTAAGAGGAAATGGATAGTGGACATACCTTATGAGCGCTCTCCTTTAATCTCTGATGAATTTCCTTTCGCTCTTTTCTAATGCTCTTATGTCGTTTTAATCACAACAACACAAACCAATCACAAGAAAGACATTTAATATATTCAATATTTAGTCTATACATGTGATCAAGGGAATCATGTAATAAGATGTCGAGATCATCATTATGGGAAGGGACATACTCATGTATTATAATGTGAAAGAGAATATACAACTTGAGCCTTGATGTCGTGAATATAACTTCGATGGCCCTTAGCTCGACACACACACTTGCTCATGCATGAAGAGTTCAACCACATATGATTACTTTAACGTCTCTTGTTGTTGTAGCTTCAATCCTCCATATAGTATTGCACTAATTCTCCAATTAATCTCTTGCTTATTCTTTTAGTTTCTTACTTCTTAACCCTTTCCATAAGTAATCTCCTCAATATATAGGAGATATTGTTTGAATTACTTGGATGAGGGAATGATCCCAAGATATGGAAAGTGGTGTGCCAACCATTGAACTCCAACTCATCCTTCTAGAAGATTCCTTCTGAAGGATCGAGAACTTATTCATACTTACATCCTTTGAGAAACATATCCAGCACCTAGCCATTAACCACGATTAAGGAGTCCATAACCAAAATTTGAATCATTGTCACGAGAAATTAAAGTTTCACATGAGGAGAATATATATCTTGACACAAGCGTGCTGGCAAAGTGATGATTTTTGAGAAAATGACAAGTGTAACCTTCTTCAAAAAAAAGTCCTTAATAAAGAGTTTGATCTTCTATCATCATGATATAATCATAATATCATCTGATAACCAAAAATGTGGATAGCAGGAGTACCCCCAAAGATACGAGAGTGGAACCGGTGGCCGATTCGATAGACTTTATGGCTATGTGTGTGTCAAGAAACCAAAGCACATCTGTCGGAGACCTAGAAACATCAAGCATCGGTAATTATCATACATATATCAATGCGAGGGTAGAGGCATTCCCATACTCGGATCATAGGCCGATAACATCATAAACAAAAGGTCATGGCCACCAATCGAACATTGTGGATCCATGCGAGTCATAATATAACGCGATGCCGAGGACACTGCTTGTGGATGCGTCGCGACAAATTTTTGAATCGAGACAACATAGCCCGCGAAACATACGGTGGATCTATGTGCCACAAAAGAAATACATACTCCATCGCAACACGGATCAAAGAGATAATATCGAGGGTCTTCAATCTTATCACCCAAAGTCTACGAATCGACCATGTGATTATATGTGTAGGTGAACATGGTAGAAACCACTTGATTACGATCATTGATGTATCTGGTTAACAAGTCTTGAGGAAATCACCATTGATTACCCGATGACTCCCAGGTACTATAGTACAATCCATCAATTGTGAATAAATGGTGATGTCGGACATTAATGGAATCTCTCGTCGAGGTCAATGAGAGTGTAAACCTCTGCAGCCGGCGAAAACTTGCCATTGAGGCATGCAAGTTTCAAGATACTAAATAATTTCTAAGTCTCAATCCGGATAATGTATTTGATGTCGGCGGAACAAGACTACCGTCGCAGGGAGAACCTTGATGTATCCCCATCCAATGACCGCAGAAATGAGTAGCGAGTTTAAAAGGTGAAAGCAGTATGTGACAATTAGACTTTTTGGACCACGAAGGCGACTCAAAATGAAGGATAGCTGCGGAGCTCAATAGAGTTTCAAATGGGCCGACTCACCCAGACATATGGGCTGACACGACCAATGTTTTGGTAGCATTGACTCAAAAAACGTCATATGAAAAACCTTGTAATCAAATGAATGAGAGACAAATGGATTACCCAAACCCACTTCATATGATGAATAGGGGGTGTCATGTTCAAAGGCGACACTTCGCGCCAATTAATATAAAAAGGCCGAAACATATCCCTTTCCCAAATTTTTCCCCACCATTGTTGGCAAGTACATCTTTATTTTTAAGCAAGCTTGAAAAGGATCACACATGCTTGTTGATATAAAGCTCTCATCCGCCGGACGAGTCACTTGGAGTATTTTAACGAACCCTAAGAAGAGGTGGTTCGGTCCCATCAAGATACGTCAATGTGTGTTTTAGCGAGTCCATAGATAGAAAACTTCGAAGGTTTTTCAAGATTATAGAGTTTGGAAGCGGCTTTAAAGAGAACTCTCGGTGCCTTTCGTTACAATTCCAACGAGACCGAAAAATGGTGAAACTATCGCTCGGAGGATACATAAATTCAAATACTTTAACGAAAGTGAAAATAGCAGAATTAAAACTGCGGCAATATTTTCATGTTTAGGAATTCTGAAAGGGCTTAAAAGGTCAACTCAGGGGGTTCCTTTTTAGATTAGCAGCCATACTTGAGAGCCCGGAAATGAGATAAAACAACGCTCGATCTGGTTCTAAGTTTTTTACAAGTGCTAGAACGGATAAGAGTCACTCGTGGTTTTAAGTCAAAACCATAGAAAACAAACGATTTCACACCAAATCGAAAAGGTTTTTGGATTCATAGTCATCTCGTTAGGCACAGCGAGGGTCATTCACTCATTTTATTAGTAATTAAGTTTTAAATAGTCAAAATAATGAAAATGAATAATGAAAAAACCACTTTTTAAATAGTAAAAGTAAATAAAAACACAATTACCATTCCATTTTCACTATTTGATTTACCAAATTACCCATTTAGTGCAAAAATTACCACATTTCACCTCCGATCTTCAAAGTCAATTTCTGGGAGCTACGGTGCATCAAATCACAAACCATTTGGACCAAAAGGTAAGTACTCAATTCTTCATCTTTTCATGGTTCATTTTATGATTTAAGTGGTTAAAAGTTAGGTTATGAGCCATCTTTTAAAACCCTACACGTAAAAATGGGTTTCCTTGGGCTTCCTTTTAAGACTGCTTGGAAATCTAGACTTTCATAGTGAGATTTAATCACGGTGCGGAGAAGTCGCTGCTTGATGTTAAAGGTTACACTGGCGGTAATCAAATTTCATGCCTAGCGTTTTAACCATAAAATTAAAATTTCTAAAATCCAAGAGAATGACTATCTACTTATGGTTATTATGCATGTTAATAGTCATACCATGGTGCCTGAGTGGAGAGAACGCGAGCACAAAGATGAAAATAATGACGCCGAAAATCACCCTCAAACCATCGTAACTTTTAAGTGGGCTTCTAAAATACTTAGGATCTGGGGCATGAGAGCCCAAGTTAAAATTGATGGAACCTTAATCCAAATATGGGATCGGACCCGGGTTTCCATGTGGGTGCCCATACATTGACCATTGATATCGAGGGATATCTATTTTCTAACAGGGTTATCTAGGCGGGGTTCATATGTCAGCTTATTGGAGGTGGTCGCCCGGTAGAAAGATGAGTGAAAAGTCTTGTAAGAATAGCATTGAGAAAGACGAGGGGAAAGTAGCTATGCGGGGGAGTGAGCCGACATCCTCCGGTACCATCACGATAGACCACCATAGCTTCGGATGGTAGGCGATGCTTCTCCTCATATGGCTCTAAGAGCTACTTTCAATATGGCCCTCGAAGTGTCTCGAGCCAGGGTTCGCCCGAGTGCGATCTGATGTGCGCGGTCTTAAAAACAATTGACAAAGCGGCGGGCGAGACCTCAACCAGTCGACTCACGGATCACTTTGTTAGTATCCTTCTTAGCGAGAGTCAGGTGTCTACCGATCTTAGGGGGAGGCCCGAGTTTCAGTCCTAGAGACCCTGTTGGATGCGAGAGATGGTGCCGACTCATGGCAAGGCATGAAGCTGAGACCGATTATGGGAATATGGCCGATCGTTTCTTCGATTGGCTCAGGGGGTAGTTATGATTGAGTTATGCATCGGCTGCGGATTTTCGAGGTGATCTGGCCTCATCCTTCGAAGATACACGGGGAAACATTGGTAGAAGGTCACCAACTTTTCCAAGTTTAATATGTTTTTTGTGTTTTCATCATATTAAATGTTTTTGGTTTTGTAACTTTTCAGCCGAAGACTAACACCAAAATATTATTGATAACACATATGTTGGGGACCCTCTGAGACCTGCTGGGAGTTCTCATGTTCAGTGGTGAGGAGAAGCGATAGTTCCAGTCCCCGGTATCTGGCCGGACTATTTCACCGTGGAGCAAAATTTAGGAGCTTGATGCATGATATTCCGGACATGTCTTTGGATGAGGTCCCACAGGATGATCAGCGTCATACTGTGGGAATTCCCGCCTCTATGGGACGTTGCTGATGGAAGTAGTCGGGACTTTGGTATGCTATCGTGATCATCATTGATGTCATGATATCGTTATGTAGAAACCATGAGCTTCCATTTTGATCTTTTGGTCGCCGGTTATATTTGTAACAAAACTTTTGATACGTTATATATATAGCCGGTTTTACCAGAAACACTTTACACTTGTGTACATGTGTTTGATTATAAATTGTTCAAATGCCTACATCGCAGGTAGCTAGCGTGTCTGTTAATGTATTAAGACTTCTCGAGATGTGTTGATATTCTATATAATCAAAATGTCTTTCCAAGAGGTAGTCATAAATATACTCTTAATAATGTGGGACTTAGGATAGAATAAACATTACTTAGCTGTAGCACCACTAGCTAGAGTCAAGTCGCGCAACCAAACGACCCAGTTTCCACGAGGGATAGCATCAACCAATAACTCAATCGCATTATACCACCGATGTTGTTGGTTGCTCGGCAAAGACATACACCTTGTAAAGATATAGCTCGTTTGTTGGGGCATAGATAGCCCAATGGCCGAAGCTAGATTACAGTACTCACGGCTAACGCGAGTCGGCAAAACCAATATAAGGTGGCGAATGCTAGACATCCGACAATCCAAACCTGGCAATGTCGTGGGGTAGGAGCAAATGTGATCGAAGCTCAAAGCTAAAATGTCCACACACACACCTGATTGTGATACATGAAATACAAATACTTTGTGCACAAATTGACTCATGCATGGTATTTCTTTAAGTATAACCCATTTATGTGTTCACTCAAAGGTACCCCATCTTAATCCACTAGCTCATATGCTCCCTTCATCAAACTTTACTAACAATATAAGGCCAACTTCACATTGGTTCGAATTTCCCAACTCCTAAGACGTCTTTATCTTGTTCATATAACAGAACAAGATCTCCTTGAGAACCACGAGGTTTAACATGTTTGTCATCGCGTACATAACCGCGTTTCTTACGGGCTTCGATTACTAAAGAAATTGTAGCACCATGGTGAGTCTCATCTAATTGCATAATATACAATAGGTGTTCCTCTTCGGGAGAAGTATTGGGTAAGAGCTCTCCGGCTAACTTCAAAGATGGAATCTGCATTCTATTGGCGAAATGGCTTCCATGCCATAAACTAATAGGAAAGATTAATGAATCAGTGGCGGACTTAACGGATGTCGATAAGCCCACAATGCCGAAAATAACATTAACATGCTAATTTGGTTTTATGTATGCCTATCGTCGAAATTCGAATCCTTAGTGATAGAACTTTGTTGATGGATTCAACGGCCATTGGCTTGTGGATAATAGAGTGTTGAGCTATCGCAGTAAAGGTAACTTCTCTGGATTCGGACATCGTGATTTCTAAAATATTCATAGTGATGGTCGGTGACGATAGCTGAGGAACACCAAAATGAGTGATGACATGGTTGAATAGAAAAGTGCTGCAGTCTTCCCAATATTATCAAATTTCGGCATTGCCTCATTATAGTAAAATAATCAGCGGCTTCTGATAATGTACCCATGCCCCAGGCAGTGAGGGTGACATGTCATGAATTCAATGTGCCATTTAAAGCGAGAAAGGACCTATGGAGACTACAATATGAAGGGGAGAAGGATGCGACAGAATCTTACACGGTGCGATGCGGCATGCATACCACCGACGGCGATGATGCAATCTTTAAATAGACCAAAGAGTATCCACGCGTAATATTTTCTGAGCGGTAGCATACCCGGACATATGACCGCCACATGCTCCCGGTGGCAATCATTCAAAGCTCTCGGCTTCTTCAAAGGTTAAGCAACATCGAAACAAAGTCAACACCTCGGCGATAAAGTATGGTCGAGAATAATATAATGCGTGCTTGATATCGAACACGGCGTCGTTCAGCACTGGACAACTCCGGGCGGAAAGTTTGAGTTTGGAGATATATAATGATGTCCCCGTACCAAATGTCGTCGGTACTTATAAGGAAAAGTGATTCGTCATGCAACGAAGCGCGCTACTTTAGTGGCGGTGTGGGGAAAGTCACCAAATTAACTTCGGCCCAGCTAGAGATTTTGCCCGATGTGGCTCGATCGAATTCCAAATCGAATTTTTGGAGAATAACAATCCACTTGGGTACTTTCCCCCCAGCAATTGAAGAGTCAATATATGTTGCATGTAAGTTTACAGTGGGGAAATCACTGTAGTTTTCCTTGCGAGAATGTAATGACGAAAATGTTGAATTGCCTGAACAGCAGCCAAGGCCAACTTCTCAACATGTTGATATTTAATTTCGGTAGAAGTTAAACTTCGACTCGGTAATATACAACATGTTCGCCGGTGGGCATCATCCTCTTGAGCGAGAACCATACCGTGCTATACTGGAATGGCGGCTAAATAAAGAAAGTAATCTTCGACTATAGTCGGGAGGAAAAGAAGAGGGGGCTTTGGTAGGGACAACTTCAGGTTTAGAAGCATCATTAGCGACTTTATCCCCTGACAAATCTAAACCTTTCTTTAGAAGATGTGTGAAACCAAGAGTAATCTCGACATAATTCGGAATGAAACGACGAACAAAGTTTTCTTTCCCCAGCAAACTTTGCAACTGACGCAAAGAAGAAGGAGAAGGGAGATTAAGAATCACCTCAAACCTCAAAGGATCAACGGATCATGGTAGAAACAATAAACCCGAGTCGTCAGTTCTGTAAAAAACACATTTATCACCCGGATTTATTCGAATCACGATAGAGATGCGACAGCGGAGGAAAATCATACCAGATGCATAGGGTGATCGATTAAGCCGTGAATGAGCGGGTAAATATTCCAAATATGGTTGAACAATATACTTGATATCATGAAATGCATAAGACATATCACGTTGGGCATTAACACATTCTTTAGACCGAAAAGGAATCTTCCGGTGTGAGAAAGTACCCCAAGGACAAATAAAAGCAGTTTGTGTTGGTCTCGGGAACGATATTGATTTGATTATGTCAGAAAATCCATCCATAAGAGAAAAAGGGTATTTATAGGCACCAATCATAAATGATGCGATTAAACGAAAGGAGTTGGAAAATTGTTCTTAGGACAAGCTTTGTTGTTATCTCGATAATCAACACAAAACGCAAATACTACCACCTTTCTTATCGATCGATACAAGGTTGGAAACCCATTCTATCAAAACCCGCGGGATAGTAAGGCGGCTTTAGAAGTTTCAACTTCGAAGTTTAATGGCCGTGACTTTTCATTGGATGGGCGGGATGGAAATATTGTCGGTGGTTTGGCTACGGTATGTTTTAATTTCATACCCTGATAGATGGGTTGATACCGGCATCTCTTCATAACTCGAGCAAAGATATCCACGAAATTCTTTAAGCAAGAGTATAAGAATTGACAATTTCTTAGGGAGAACACGAAGTTCCAATATGCGTTCACCGACTATCCCAGGTTTCACCGAATATCTATGGGTATCGTGGGTGAAATGTTACTTTCGAGGTTGCCGGTAAACACATCGTGAATTGGGGAAACGATGGGAGAAAAACAACAACGTCGTAGCGGTGACAGTTGATAATTCTCAAAATTACGTTGTTCGAGAAAAAGTATATGGAAACGATGATACCCACATCATCCGCGGGGTGTCATCAAAGGCAGACATGATCATTTCATGCAATGGGAAAAGACAACATGGAAAGGATAAAACAACTCCTCACAAGAAGAGTAGGGGGTTGTCGATTGAATGGCTGATAAGCGGACTCAAATGGGACTTAGCGGCATAGCGTTCTTAGAAACAAACATGATCTCGAGGATGGGGTACTATCAAGGGTCATCGGAAATTTGGAAATTCACCCGGTAGAAATCATGTTAATGGATGCGACTGACAGGTTGGGAATATTGGGTGGTGGTGGTATGGGAAAGTACCCATTAACGAGGAGTCCTTTAAAAGACATACACCTACGTTCTCATAACCCGGTGGGTTGTTTTCTATGAATGGTACATTGCCTGTACGGGTATCAGTATTGAAGAAGGAAAGTTGATCGACGGTAACCACTCTTCCTTGATGAGGAAAGCGCATAACACGAAAAAGGGTGGACACTCGCATAGAATCGATAGCCGACCAAGTAGAAAATTATAATCAAGAGGAGTATCAAAGAGACTTCGACTTCTATTTGGGCGGTTTTACCTTCCAAAGTAACGGTATGACGGGAGAACACCATAAGGTTTAAAACGAGCCATTGAAGGCTAGCAAAGTGTTTAGTGATTTAGTTAGTGGTGGAGAGCCAATGGCTTTCCGGCAAGAAAAAGACATTACTGGTTGAGGCACCTTCATCAACAGCCGTCCGACAAATGCTCTTGTCAACAACAACAACTTGTACTTGAAACGCAAGCTGTGCGGGTAACCTGGTAATATGCTCGGTTAAGTCAAAGTCTATTAAATTCTCGTCTGTAGGTTCAATTCCACCTATGGCTTTCAGCGAGCCCTTACGTGGAGTGAAGGACTTCAAGGGAAGACATGTTGAAGGTTCTAGGCGGATCTTCTACAATAGTTACGAGCCGCGCCTGGCGCGTGAGGATTGAATGTCGATTTCTTAGCGACACCTTTGGGGGGTGGTCAGATATAAGCGTATCTAGGTTTGGTCATTTGAGATGAAGAGGACGGTTGTAGGTGGATTTGGTGGAGAGGTAGATACCAAATCGGGAGGTGTATCGTCAACCTTCTCTTTAGAAAAGTATAGTCTTTGGCACCAGTGGTAAGTGTAGCAGGTGTCTTCCTTGAATCACCAGTGCACATTAAACGTAGGATTGTGTAGATGTTGAGGGTTGATCATGAATGACCAGCGAAGCCTGCTGTTGAGACGAGAAAGGTTGAGACAAAACAGCCAGAGTAGAAGGTTTCGATGTTGCCCAGAATGAACTTATGAACTTCGGCACGTTTTGGACAATCCTTTGTATAGTGATAGTCATTACACATAAGGCAAGGATAGAGCGGTTTGCGTTTATCCCGGTCATCAACGGGAGAATGCAGTTTTCTCGGTAGGATTAGTGTTTTACCCTCCTTATTCTTGCCTCTCCCCTTCCAATTTTTTGGTATTCTTACCGGTCATTGTAGTTTGAACAACGTTCACTACAGAGGTTTTACCAGCGGGAGGAACAGGAGACAGAGCACTTTTCACAATAGAAGAATTGGATTTCGGGGTAGTAGTTGAAACAGAATGTGAGTAGCTATGAGTGGAACCAATCACACCATCAAGCGCATGGGAAACAGCTGGGCGATGCCAGAAGTCTTTGGAAGTGCCGGAGCCGAGGTAGATCCAGGGGTAGTAAGTCATACAAAGTGCGCGTTTGCGAATCGCTTGAGATCTAAATGTGAGCACGACTAATAGCCAACTATAGCCGGTGAAATGACACCGCCATGGCAATGTCTTTTCAATTTTGTTTTACAAATGATTTTGTAAACCGCTCAGCCAGTAACTGATGGGAAGCTGGATTTTAATGAGGGTGTATAGAATCTCTCCACTCTGGATGTGTCCAGGAATATGAGTGCTAAGAACTTTGTTTAAGGGGGTTAAAATCTCGGTCCACATCATAGCGAATTGAATGCTTGGTAGTGTGTGGCAAGGAAGGCCATATGGCAAGAGTGTTTGAAATCCGAAGGGCTCCCTCGTGGTAATTCAGTAGCCCACCACTGCGGTGACACAGCCGGGGTGCATTGAAAAAGCAATCTTAATAGAGTGGGTCTCCATCAAGGAAGTTAAGAGCGAACACCACAAATGGAAAGTCATGACATGATTATTCGGGTCCTCCCATCTTCCCATCGAATTTAGGAGTAATAGATGGAATCTTTTCGGGGATAAGGGTCATTGGGAGAGTGAAATAGGATTGTATTCAAAATCCTAGAAAAATCTAGCAAATCTAAAGTGGAAAGAAAATGCAATTGTCGATTCACCTGAGGATACTAGTGACTCTGGGGTGGAAGCCCGTCCCGGCGGAGACTAGTGGAGTGCATGTCACCAGTTTTCCCCAGAGAGAAAGATCACGGATTTGCCCATTGGTGGTATAGTGGTAAAAGTAGCTTAAAGTTTTATTGCTTGAGTTTGAAAGCTGAGAGACCTAGGTTGGGTAGGCTGAGCAATACAAATAGGATTAGTCACCCATGGATATGGTTGGCTGGTAGGAATAGTTTTGCCCTGACATTTTGAACATTTGCAGAAGTTGGAGTCAATAAGGCCAATGGGAGGAATATTATTTACGACCCTAGAGTTTGGTCCCCATTAAGGACATACTCCACAGGAAAGCGTAGTACTTAACTTGAGGAGGTTGTGTATTTACTATGGTTTGTCCGGGAAAATGAATTGTGCCACTTAGTCCACCTACATGAATTTGACCATTAGGTGCAAAGGTGCGGTATCGTACCACTAGGATTAATATTGCCCGTGGGAAACTGAGGGAGTGTCAATATGAAACCAGGAATAGGATGTCGAGGCCGAAGGGACCCACCCGGGAGAACCCGCTGAGGAGTTTGTGGAGGTGTTGGATCGGCTGGAATTCCAGGGTTCAATGCATGGTAACCCGGGGGGCAAAGTTGGATTCACAGAAGTTCTCTGGGTATTAATAGGGCAAGAGTAGTTGCAGGAATTCCGGTTTGGACACTGTGAATTTGCAAGATGAGCCATCTCGGGAGGTAAAATAAAGCGATAAGTAGTAGTTGCTGGAGTAACTTTAGACTCGGGAGACTTCGATTGAGGACCAAACAACACTCGTCGAAATCACCCAGATAGGGACCTTGACCTACTACCGTTGAGAGCCACTGGAACGAATCACGGAGGAAGATCGTCCTGAGAAAGATAATCGTCGAGAAGGTCTTTCCTCCCGCGGTAGTCTGATAATCCTCTATAGTATTGTGAATTTCGAGAAATTCGACCAAGAGGGATCTGATTAGAAGGTGACTTGTGGAGGTGGTATAAAGACTTCAGGAATGCTTACATCCATGATGTCAAAGTCACAAGAAGTTTCACCCGGGATGAGGAGAGTCCTGGTACCCTCGGTGTTCAACGTGATGCAAAGGTTAGGAATACGGATGTTGGAGACAAACCTTGCATCCTAAGTGAACGACGTGGAGGAGCAATCGCAAACAAGTAACAATGTCCCCAATGAAAATCCTATGATCCACTATGAGAAACAAAAGATCACACCCTAGTAAACAAAATCTGAAGCAATCACCAAGCAAACAAAAGGCAACCCAATTCAGGAAGCCACTAGTTAGTGATGTAAGGAAATCAACGTCACTTAACAACGAGGGCAGTGAGAATGAGGTGGAAAGGATGCGTTGTACGACCTTGGAACTTCATACGAACGAAACTCCCACACATGTCGTGGATTTACCCTCCAAGGATCCAGAGTGATTTTTGGTCAGCGATAGATTCAGTGCAGTAGAAGACTTTCCCGCTGGAGTCACCTTGGTGCAAGTACCACAGAGAAAGGCCACTAAGGTTTTCCCTTGGTCTTGATCTTTGGGGAAAGCGATTCGTCGGTCCAGATCCTGCATGAGGAGTCAAATCAACTCAAGGCTTCCACTCATAATTGTGGAATCCTCGGCGGAGTGACCCGAAGTAATAAGTGCAATCTGCCCGATGTCAACAGTGAGGTTAATTATCTCTATAACACCAATCGACCTAATGCCCATTTTGTGTGTTAGAAGGGCTTCGGAACAATATGCGGTGTATTTTACACTCCCTATCCTCAATATACTATGTATGTTTTTTAGCTTTGGAGAGTGTGTCTCTCTTCCCTACTCCAAAGCACTATCCTAACTATATGTTGGTGTAAGCGAGCCCTAGAAAAGGTTACTAGATCAATTTTTAGATTACATAAAAGTTTTTTAAATGGTTGTTGTTTACTCAAAACTGGCGGAAGTGAAACTCATGTAATGTGACTCTGACCCAAAGAATGCAAGGATATGAAGAAATGTGTCGTTTATTCAGTAGAATCCTAGCTATGGGAGAGAGAGGATGATTTCCAAACCAAATGCAATCACTGTTTATGTATGGTAAATTCTGAATTTCCTTTAAAGATCAATACAAATAATCATGCATTTAATGAAACATTTCTAGCTGTCTTCTTCAAACTTCAATGTTACAAAAATTTAACAAGTTTGATTTTCAAAGTTTGCAACAAAAGCAAAATAATACTTGAAAAAAAACATGGGTTCTTTTGAGAAGAACTCTAACAGGAGAAAAGAAAATCAAATCATCAAAATCAAAATGACAATAACCAAAGAGCTTTCAATGATAGTGAGCATGAAAATGAGGGTTCTTAATGCTAGTGAAAATTGCTGGATTCGAGATCAATAATCAACTAAGAAACGCCAAACTTTTAACTTCTAATCAATCACTGATTTTTAACCAATACAACACATTCAATCTTAGTAATCAGAGAGAAGAAGAATACCAACAAAGGCTAAAGGATGAAAGTCCAGTGACGAGGGGCAAGAACGAGCTCAAAAACCTAGATTAGATCTAGCAAACAAATGAAGAAAAAGATATGTAAGCCAGGTGGGATGAAGTGTCGAAAGACTTAAAACAACAACTTCACGAGTACGTTGAAAGAAGCCAAAAATTGAATCAAAATTTTTCAAAATCGCCCGCAGGCAAGCCTTGGACAGGTCTTGGGGCAAATAAAATTTCATGATCTAATTGATGGAGACTCGTGCTCGCCTTTGGAGTATATCATAAGGTCTTGGGAAAATCAGAGTTCGTGAGGTACGTTAATTCCTGCAGTCTTGGAATCTCTGAAAGTAATGAAATTTTTTCAAGATTAAGCACAATTCAAATTGGTTTTGTAACCCGAGGAGAAGGTGTCTCAGGGTATCCTGAGGACTCTGAAGTTTACAAATCAAGAGAAAAAAGGCAACAAGAGAAATGCCTGAAATTCAAGAAACCAAAAAGACAAAGGTGTTTCTCCCAGTGGAGTCGCCCGATTTTGTTTATGGATAAATTCGAGAGTGCGGACACAGACCAATCTCCCAAGATCCACATGGATCTAGAACAAACCAGGACAAAATAATACACTTTCACTAGATCTAGATATCAAAATGAACCAAGAAATGGATGTGGACCTTATATGAACGCTCTCCTTTAATCTATGTGTTGTTCCTCACTCTGCTCTAATGCTCTTATGTGGTTTAATCCACAACACAAACCAATCTAGCAAAGAGACATTTAATATATTCAATACCTAGTCTATACATGTGATCAAGGAATCATGTAATAAGATGACATCATCATTATGGGAGAGGGACATACCTCATGTATTATATTAACTGAAAGAGAAATATACAACCTGAGCCTTGATGTCGTGAATCTCTTTCGATGGCTCTTAGCTCTGACACACACACTTTTGCTCATGCATGAAGAAGTTCAATACATATGATTGCCCCATTTGTCTCTTGTTGTTGTAGCTTCAATACTCCATACAGTCTTCCACTAGTTCTCTAATCAATCTCTTGCTTCTTGTTTGTTGTTCTTCTTAACCATTTCCATAAGTAATCTTCTCAATATAGAGGAGAAGATTGTTTAGTTACTTTGGATAGAATGATCCCAAGATATCTGGAAAGTCAAGCCATTCGAACTCCAACTCATCCTTCACAAGAAGATTCCCTTCCTGAAAAGAATCGAGAAACAGTATTTCTCCTTTAGAAACATATCCGCGCCCTAGCCATTAACACAGTGTGGAAAGTCCACAACCAAGCTGAATGCAGCATGCGAGTGGGATTTCCGCAGGAGGTATATATGCAGCCTGCGTGCTTTCTTCAAAATATGATTTTTGAGAAAATGACAAGTGTAACCTTCTTCAAAGAAAAAGTCCTTTGAGAAAATGACAAGTGTAACCTTCTTCAAGAAAAAGTCCTTAATAAAGAGTTTGATCTTCTATCATCATGATATAATCATAATATCATCTCGATAACCAAAAATGTGGATAACACTAGGGTTCAAGCAAAGTGTGAAAATTCACAATTCAATCTAAGTTACAAAATAGAAGTTGTGTTACTTTCTTAACTTGTGTAGAAATAATAAAACTACTCTCTAGCGCCCATAGGGAAATAGAAATAGTCATACAACGTTAACCAAATTCATTTACATCCAGTTGACTAGAATAACATATTATTGAGTATGTGGGAAGAGATGACATCCTACAGGCATCCTACGGTCCTGTAGCTAGATACCATCTATTTCAAAAATAATTATGAAAACAAAATAAATAATTTTGGGATGCGCTATATTCAAGATCCATTTATGAAAAGTTATGCTATAAATAATTATAAGTATCATAAGAACCTTAAAACCAATAAGGGATATGAATATTGGACTTACTAGGTCTTCTTGCATGATCTAGAATTGGATTCAGGAGCTTGATGGGGCTCAGAAAGGCTTAAACATCAAAGTTCTTAGAATGCCTTAAAAACGGACGTGTGTGTAGACCTCATCGATACGAACTCAATACAACTTGAATGGGCTCAAACGAACTTCGTATGCTCTAGATATCGCGAGATGTTCGTTTTGCCAAACATGCAAAAAGTCAACAATCAGTAGGCCACAAAGTCAATGTTGACATCATCATGCTGACATGGCAAGGTATGGAGGTGACAAGTGGAATTTGGTCATACAGCTAATGTGGTAGGGGTACAGTTGGATGATGACATGGTAGGTACATGTGGACCAATCCAAGATTGACACGTGTCACCATAGCAAGGGTGACATGTGGCACGCCCGCACGGCATATGTACGACACATGGCAGATAGTGACTGGGAAAGTTGTGCTGACTAGGTATACAAGTGGTCCAATTAGATTTTGACACATGGCATTAGTTTCTACGAATGGTGAGGTGCCACGTGGCCTAGACATGGGTTTCCATGTGGAACCCATTGATTGGTTTTAAGTTTCATTGCAAAAATTATGGGTCACCACAGGAATTGAATGTGCGACCTCCCACTGGGCTGAAAGACTTTGCAGAGCCAGGCTAGCAAACTTGCCCTAGTTTTGGTCCTTAACCCTTATCCTCACCGATTGTATTTAAGTTTAGAGGTTTGTCGTATTGGTGGAGCTTAGGGCTGGGGCTAGGCCTTAGACCCTGGTTTTGGCACACACAATGAGCCTATACCCTGGTGTTATACTCTACCCCACAACCACCACATAGATCGATGCTATAATCTAGGATAAGGGACGAGTGCGGGGGCCACAGACTAGAAACAGATTCTATGAGACCAGGGTGGTGACCACAGGCCATGGTCGATCGGCGAGGGGCCTATCTGTCTGATAAGGCCCTCAGTCCTATTAATTGCACCATGCGACTAGAGTTTGCAGGAAAGGGGCCACCATGCAACACCTTGTGGGTTGGCGCTTGGCCACATGGTGCCATGTGACCTGGAAAAGAGGGTGCGCACCCATGTTTGGGGGCTTGTTTCAATATTTTCCCAAAAGTGGTTTTAAAAACTATATTATAGTGATTTTTCAATGATTTTTGCAGTAGTTTTTTGAGATTTTGGTATTTTTCGTGGGATATTGGACCCTTTTTTAGGCCAGATATTGGGGGGAAGTAGGGAGATGGTTACCAACTTCAGTTCTATATAAACCAAGGATT